>JARJEC010118168.1:0-17003 GCA_030264575.1 Tachinus sp. AB-2021
ACAGTAAAATCTATTAATAAATCATTTAATCATAAGTAGGCCACTCGCTACCTACTCGCTAGTAAGCATTGTTCTGACTAAGGCGAGTAGTTTAGTAGAGTAGCAAGTAGTTTAATGATTAACTGTGTGCAAACAGATAAATTTTGTAGAGTAGAGTTTGTTTGTTTTACATCATTGCCCCTAATTAAGCCGATGGCTTGTTATAGCGGGGTTTTGATGGGACCAACAGCTTATAAGGTGACTTCCGAACCACCAGTGGATTGAAAGCGGGATTAAATTTGGTCACATTTTGGGGTTTGAACCGACGACCTCTAGCTTGCTAAGCAAGCGCTTTACAACTGAGCTATCCACTATAGTAAAATCTATTATAAATTAGTTTAGTGGCAAGTAGGTTACTCGCTACTGTACTGGTCTAATGCAAATGGCCCTTTTAGCCTTGTTCTGACTAGGGCTAGTTTAGTAGAGTAGCAAGTAGTTTAGTGACTAACTGTGTGGAATCAGACAAATTTAGTCGTGTGGAGATTAAAATCTATTATAAATTATTTTAGTGGTAACTAGGTCACTCGGCACTCGCTACTGTACTGGTCTAATGCAAACGACCCCTTAGCCTTGTCCTGACTAGGGCCAGTAGTTTAGTAGATTAGCAAGTAGTTTATTGACTAACTGGGTGAAGACAGACAAATTTAGTTGAGTAGAGAGTAAAATCTATTATAAATTGGTTTATTGTAAGTAGATCACTCGCCACTCGCTAATGTACTGTCCTAATGCAAACGAACCATTACACTAAAGTAGTTCGTAGAGGGCATAAGTTACTTCACTGTTTTACTGGTTTTACTGTTTTATAAAATAGTTATAGAAATGCAATTAATTAATTCATATCTTTTCAGAATGATATTTATGTTTACATTTATATTTTATATTAATTTGAGGGAGATGGATGAAATTGAAACATGTATTTATAAAAACATCGCCCGCACAGCGCAAACAGCAAAATGTAACCAATTTGACATTTGCAGCAGACCGTGTCATTTTCTTTTAATTGTGATCAGATTTTAAAAGTATCGGAGATAAAAGTTACATTATTGTATAATCAATTACCAAATATGAATAGGTTGTTTTGTTGATATCAATAACATAATTACAAATCTTGAACTTTCAATTTAAAAAATAATTAATTATCTTATCAATGAACAACCAATTATCGGTTTTACCTAATTACAAAAATGACGATTAATTATTTTCATATTATTTTGCTTAAATATTAAAATGAACAAAATAGAAAAAGTGATTTAGTTGTGCATCTTTCTTTAAACATTTTTATTAAAAAAAAAATAATAATGTTGTATTATATTGGTAGAAGCAATTTAAATAAAATCAAAAATACGATTCTCATGAATTTTTTTTTAGAAATAATTTTTTATATAAAACAATAAAACAAGAAAAAGGGATAAATTAAAAAAATAATTAAAAATTTAGTAAATTTGATTTAATCTGTTTAATGATTTTTTAACTGTTTCTATTAAAATAATACGTTGCTAGTTAATAATAATAAATTTGTTTGATTTTGAAAATGTTGTTTTTTAATACTTTGATTGTTTCAATTTTTCCTAGATTCGAAAATTATTTTTAAAAAAAACACTTTTGGCCGTTAAGTAGTTTTCAAAAATCAAAATAAAAATTTTTTTTTTGGTTGTTTTCAATTATTTTAAATGATTTACATATATGGTTTCAAGAGAAAAAAATCTGCTCTTTTCAAGAAAATAAAAGATTTTACTTTTAAGAACAAATAAAGTGCTCAGAAGAATTTTTTTCCATGTTCTGTTTCTTTACTTTTTTGGCAGTTTCAAGAATAATTTTATGTATTTTGAATGATAGAATAGTTTCAACTATATTTACAACATTTCAAAAGCCGTTCATCCCAATATAATTTATTCAAATTTTCTCTTTTACTAAAAAACTAAATTCATTGTTTCTACGAATTTAACCAATTTTGACTATGAATGATAAAAATGGCAAAATTAAATAAAAAAATTGAAATGTAATAATAAGCAAATAAAATCAGTTTCAAAATGAAATTGATATAAACTGATGCGTGCTTTAAGCTTGGTAAAAAATCAAATGATAGACCTAAGAAAATAATGATCATATTGTGGTAGACGTTTGAATCGTGTCCACTTCAACTTAACAAGTGTTAAGAATGTATCAACTGCATCATTTGTTTCATTGGCTAGAACGTAATTGTAAATGCTGGGGGATCTCAAAATGCCACTAAATATCCATTTGGACTTTAGTCAATGAAAAGAAATTGAGAGTTTCCTACTATAAATTTGGTATAAATAAGTACACTTATATGAATTTGCTTTCACAAATTTAAAATAATGATTGTTGGGGTGACAAACTCCAATTAAAACCGAAATCTCTGCTTCCGGCCATAATGGTTGGCCCACGTATAAAAGTAAACAATAAAATTTCAGTTATATTATTTTGTTTAATAAATAATATGGCTGAAATTCAATCTTAAAAGTGATAAAAATTTATCAAAATCTACAGATAAGAATAATAATGAAACAATCCCAATTTATATTAAACTAAAACGAAAGTAATAAAAATTGATTAAAAAACAGATTTTATTATAATATTAAAAACGTGAAAGATAAGTGCACAAGTCGATGGATAATAAGCGGAAGAAATATTCTATTTCCTATTGCAATATAACTTTGTAATAAAGAATAAATAAAAAGTATATTAAAAGCTAATTGCAAAACATTATGTCCTTGTACATTCAACTAATTTACTCTTTTTTTAATTTATAAACCTAATTAACAATCATTACAACAATAAAATTTATTATTTACAAATTATATATATTACAAACATATATATATATATATATATATATATATATATATATATATATATATGTATATCTTAAAGACAATGTTTAATTGTAAATTAAAAATTGTTATAATCATGCAATGTCAAAACTTAACATGTGACAACAATGGAAAATTGCAGTTTCCAACTTGGAAGTAATTTCAGCCTTTCACTATAATACATTTAGAATGCGAAATGTTTCGTCACGTAGGCGTGTTGGCCTGGCAAAAACATCACGCCACCACAGAATGGAGGGGGAAAGCAATAAAGCGGGGATGAAAAAAGGAATAATGCAGTCCGCCCATTTGCATTTCATTAACTACTGCATAGATAAAATTCATTTTACCTATAACTTTGCAATCAAATTAATTGAGTATTACAAACAAATTAAACAACAAAAAATCAATTAGAGATAATTAATAAAACCATGCAACGTGTGATTACTTATTAATATTAATAATAAATAACTTTGCATAAATTTTATTGTTAAAGTGCATAGACTGTTGTTGATTTTCATTCATAAAGAAATGATTGGTAATAGTATTGCAAGGTCTTAAAAAAGGTTGTAACATATTTAAAAACGTAACAAAAATGAGCAAAAAAGTTTTAATAATCATGGCAAAGTAACAGTTTCGAAAATATGAAATGTTATTCTTTTTTAACTCCTTTCTTTATTTTTCAAAAGCTTGCAGCTTTTATCATAGGCATTATTTCTACTTGCATTTAACGAGCTGATCCCGGATTAGTTATGAATAAGTTAAGAATTATTTCGTTTGGGTCGTCATGAACCGGTAGGAAACAAGTTCCGATCTTACACTCAATAAAAATCCGAACTTTTGGTACGTGTCACAATTAGACAGTGATAGCAAACAAGTTCTCGAACAGTCGGCGGGTGTGTTTAAACAACTCAATTTTAGTTCGAAATTAATCAGAGTTGTGCTGTAACGAATAACACCGTTCTCGAATTGGTTCGGAACCTGTTCTGGTGCTTGTAGGAACGAAGCTATAGTTAACTGAAGTATTTGACTGTTGTCAGTGCACAAGTTTTTGTTTGCTGTAGCTGTATACTCTTGAAGCAAAATTAACATACATGTCATGTCATAAATAGCTGTGCTAATGGAACTGCAACCAACACACGACATCGTTATGTTGAAGCTTATCCAAATTGACCGATTTCTCGTATATTTGGAAAACTCACTTTCGATTGAGCAAACAGTCCATTTATCCAAAAGACTTACTCCTAAGAGAAGAAGAAAAAGCTCTAGCACGTATAGACTTAAGCTGAATTATTGAAACATTTATTTCAAAATGGAGTAATGGCACAGCATTTATATAATAAATACAATTTTTTAATTTCAAGAAAATATATGTCTGACAAATATAGGTGGAGATGTCAAGACAAATGTGACATTTAAGAAACCTCAATTGACGTAATAAAAATCGCGTGATTCACTTTCGTCCCTCAGTACCAAAAGTGTATGTTCGCACCTCAAATGATTTACTCACAATCTACATTACTAACCAGTTAGGAAAAAAGTGTTACTCTTGATGTGTGGTCCAAACATACTTTTTTGTTAATCGTTAACATCGTAAATTATTTATTTATTCTTTGCCTCGACGTATATCATTATAAAGTAACTATGTAGTATTTCTATTATTGGAATTCACTCATTAAATTCCTATTTGTATACATTGATATGAGGTTATGTATCTGACACTGACAAATCTAAATATTAATACGTTAAGAGAAGAAACTTTCTACCCCATTCTAAACAGATTGCGCGCACGGATGAGTGAGATTTGACATAGTTAAAGTTCACATGGAGAAAGAGTGCAGAATGAGCAAATATATGGGTTATGTTGGGTTAGGTTAGTTAGTTATGTTAAGTTAGGTTACTTAAGTTGGGCTAGGTTATATTATGTGTTCGCAAGACTCATGCCAAACATTGGTGGTCCTAGACAAGACAAAAGAAGAGTACTATGCAGTGTGGCCAAATATATTGTACTACACGTAGTTCTGGTACGGAACGACTAGACCAAGATCGCCAAGTTCAGAGACATCCTGGCAAAGGCGCAAAGAAAAGTGGCTAGAGCCTATAAAACAATCTCCACCAGAGCGCTACTGGTAATTGAAAGGCATAATCACTTAGCAACTACTGGCACAAGAAAGAACGCACGGCAATATCACCAGTTAAAAAAAGAAAGGCAAGAGATGACCATCGCAAAATGGTATAAAGAATGACTTACGAACAGGGACACGGCCAGCTGAACAAAACGCCTCATACCAAATATAGCGTCATTGATAGACAGAATACTACCTAGCCTAACACAGGTGCTCTTCCAGTTACCTCTTTAAATTCAAACTAAAGAAAGATAAGTAGTTCACATACTGCGGCCAAACAAACACCGCAGAGCATACGGAGGTACTAAACTGCGACCGATAGCACGAAGAACTAAAAGAAAGAGAGAGCGTGGTCTAAACGAAGACGCCAAAAGACATAATTGACCTGATGCTATAGAGTGACTCAAACTGGAAATGTATAACAACAGAAATCCACAATATTTCTCGACCGCAAAAAGATATAAAACAATAATCGGAACCCCAAGGAAGTAATACCGTGATGATAATCACTGTAGGGCTCATGTAGAAAATAGAGAGCTTTTAGTAGGTGCGAGTCCAACAATATCATGAGAATAGGCATGCATTATCATTTCCTCCTCTCAAAAAAAGTTAGGATAGATTAGTTTTTTTTTAACAAAAAAACCTCAATATACTTAAAAAACGCGTTATGAAAGTGTTATGACGCGAAATAGATGAACAGAGAAGATGCAAAATCAATGAGTGGGAATCGTGGTGAGTTGTAGATCGCGAGTTGTGGGTTGCGGGTGGTAGATCGGGGATCTTCATCGAAAGTTCGCGCATTTTGTGTTGTTCTCGTTAAATGATTAAGTAATGGAATTTTAATTAAAAAAATGTAAATAGTTATAATCAAAGATTTACTTCTAGTGCGGTGCTCACAATTTTTATTTAAAAAAGTTAAAATTTCTCGAGCATTTTCTCAGTAATAGATATATATCATATAGATAATAGATATTTTTTAATATATTTCACATACGCAGAACATCGTCAATTTCGTTAATTAAGAAACATTAATTAAAACAAAAATGAGATTAGTAATTTTATTTAAACATTTAATCAATTGACTCTTGCATAGGGCGCCATGCAAGCCAAGGCCGTCCCATTATTTAGTCGCCACCGATTTCATAACATTTCTAAATTTATCGTAAAAATGTATTTTTTATTAATTTATTAAAAATCCTAGTTGCAATTTGTTTTGCTAGACAACTACTATCAGCATTATCTTATCGCTACTTAAACCTCGACTTTTTATAAATTGTCTTATTGAATAAGTGATTTGATACCTCCAAAGTGCCATGAGATTGCATTACAATTGTTCTATAACATTGCATAATAATTTATTTATATAAATATAAATGAAAAAAAAAATTATAAATTATTACATGGAAAAAAAATTTTTTTCTATATTTTATCAACTAATAATGTACAATTATGTATTTTTTAAGTCGCACACAATGCAACTATTTTAATGAAAGATCTTTAAGAACCTGTTGATCTAAAGAGAACATTTTACTGGTTTCATAAAAAATATACCAGGTTCATAAAATGGGTTTGTTTATATTTAATTGCATCTTTTGTTACACACAATTGGACTGTTTTGGTTAATAATATTTTTATGATTACTGCTAGAGGTAAATAATGCATTAACTAATGGTTATCACTGTACATTCTAGGATTACTGTATTATAATATTATGTTGGCAACGATCAAATAAACCTGATAAAAATATTTATCATCTGTAAAAGTATTTCGTTAGCATAAACAATTTATAAAAAACTAAATAAACAAAACGTTTGCAGCCACAACAAGACACTTCTTAAAAAGCAAACCTTGTGTAGGTCAAGAAACGTCCAAGTTCATTACACCGCGTATTTACCGCTCCGCGACGCTGAATTCAACAATGCACATTGCTCGGTGATTACAGTTAGATGAAGGCGAAGAAGAAAGAAGCCAAGCACGTGAAATGGAAATTCGTTGACACGTATTATTTACTTGCTTTTCAAATAATTGATAATCGTGACAGCGTTTCATAACCTCAATGCAAAGGGGTTGCGCACGGTGTTTACTGAGCATGGCCTGATCTTCAAGGGGAGGGTTTATTTATGGGTTTTAATGTAATTAAGTCAGCATGGTGATTAAAAGTCGCTATTATGCAACAAATTGATTTGTTTATATATTTATAGATGGGATTGGCATGTGAAAATAAGTTGTAATATATATATAAATATCCACTTACTTTATTTATTTATAACTGGTTCGGAATTGTTTATTGCAGTCTCTCGCGTGGTTCTGGCTCGGTGCCGGGCTGAAGGCGATTGGTTTCTTGTCAGGGGAAGCTCTTAGTCTTTGGAAATTCCTTATCGAATCACATGCACTATTTTTATTAATTACCCTCGTTGCACACAGGTAGATAATCGCGGCACTGAAAGCACGGCAGTTATCATACGTGAGATACGTTAGACGAAGCACGCAGGACTCGAGTATATATTCGGATATGTTTGTTGGATTTTCCGACCAATCAGGGTACTTCTTGGGACTGGTAGGGAGAGTGGCGTGATGTTTACGTCAGCCAGCCAGCACTGCGCGGCTGCGGCGAAACAACCAGCGGGATTCGATCAATATTTTTAAAAAATTATTTAAAGGGTTGAGAACAGACGGACATCTGGCTTGTTGAATTGGTTTAGAATAATCGAATAGTTTCTTAAATGGATTTGTTTGACGGATTTGTCACATACTTTTTGCTATTTTACTGAACAATTGCTTTTGATTTTATCAAGGTGGTTAACCTGTAATAAGAACCACAAACTTCAGCTTTGTTTATATTTTAAATTTATTGTGCGCAATTATTCTAAAGAGAATATGTTTAATTAAAAACTATTTAAATAAATATTTTTATATATATGAAGTAAAATTAATATTTAATTTTCGTTATTTCACAATATTACTCCAATCGCCATTTCAACAATACAGCTCATTACATCAGAAAATATAACAAAAGATCGCAATGATGATTCATTTAATTTATAATTAAACCATTTTTATTATATCGACGTAGTTAATTTGCAAGAATTGAGATAATTGCAACTTTGTGCATTGACGTCCGCAAATGTGTCCAATATTACGAAATTAACGTAAGACGTACACCTCTGCAATTTTATTTATGCTCAAGTGCATCAAATCAAGTTTCAAAGCCGGTCTAACATGGATACAAACTGAACGGCTATAAATTTGTTATAAAAAATAGTTTTTCGTAATTTTCTTATTTGATTAGTTCTCGCTCACACGATTACGTTACACATACATTTCATATAACCATTTATGCAACCGGTCTTGTCAAAATATTAAAAAATAATTAATCAAAAGAAACTCGTTGGGATAATATCATAAAAACATATATTTGTATATTATTGAAATAACCTCAAATTAACCATATTTTATATATTTCCTGTTAAATAACGACTTTATCAATTATTTATCATTATGTTTATTCGTGCTTTCTTATTCAATTTTGATGTTTTTTTCTAATTATTTTTTTAGTTTGTTTATGTTATAAATTGCCATTTTAATTAGTGGTATATTTGTATTTGTTGGGTTTTATTAAACTGGACCGTGTTTATGTAGGCATGTGTGTTAAGTTGCGGCTTGTTACTCTAAATTCTAGAGATCTATGCGTCATTTATGTTTTCTACTGGCGAATGGTACTGGTAGTAATGCAAGTGCCGACATTGATTCCTAACCGGCAGAGTTAAATCATATTCACGTCATTTGTTGGCAATATTCGTAAATATAACGTGTCCAATATATGACGTCTAATAAACGTCATTTTTAGCCGAATAAATAACATTTTATTTTCGTCATTTCCACGTTTTTTTGAGTCATTTTAGTCAGATTAGATTATGTATGATTTTTACAAATCGTGCTAAAACTAACCTCACTAGTTTTGGAGGGCATGACCTTGAGTGGCTAAGAATATGTTAATGGTAATATCGGCTTGTTCCGTCCCTGTCCCAAGTGAAATTAATTCAAAGGAAAATATGTCGGCTTGGATTTTTATCATTATGCAGCAGTGAAGTAATTCATACTAGTCATAATACTAAAAAATGTAAACATCTTCTTATGAAGTGTTTATAATCTATGGTGATTAATTTATAAATATTTTATTGATTAAAAGTTTATTGAAAAATCGTCTATTTCACGCAATTATATTACGTCAATTTCACGTTTCTAAAAGACTATTCCTGATATATTTTGGTCTTTTTCTCGTCATATTTAGGTCATAATGACGTTAACTATGACAAAAAATGACGTGAATATGACGTATCCTTACTGACTGAAACGTTTGACATCGGCCATTACAGCCTCTGTGATTAATTTATATCATAATGTATTCTTCGTTACTTTTCATTTCATAAAATTCATTAATTAAGTTTGTTTAATTTGGTTAACGCAAGTTATATTCGTTGGTTATATTTTAAGTTTTAACATCATTTCTAATTATTTTTGAAGAATGTTTCCAATAGTAAATTCATTTTCTTCTTAAATATACATACAAATTTAAAAAACCAAAATGATAAATTTTTGTGATAAGTTTATGAGCATAAAAGTTTTTTTTTCCATTTTTGAAATATATAACTAGATCATAATCAGAGCTGCAGTACTGAATTAACAAAACATATAACTACTTAAATACTTTAAAAACCGAGCACTGATACTTAAACTTTTAAGTATTAGTTCTAATACTTGTATTTAATACGTTGAGCACCGATAATGATAGATTCCTCGTTGGAACGGAATTTTGAATACATGTTTTATAAGAAAATATCGAGAGTAATATTCATCAGCAAACTTGACAGTCTGCCCGCCCCACACTCAACTCTACTTGCCTCTGGGACCGCAGAATAGGTTTGTATAGAAAAATGAATAAATATTGTGGCCAATAATGGACACGAAACCAAATATTACAAATGTGTTAAATACTTAAACTTAGAACAAGTACCTTTTACTTATAATTTGAAAAATGAAATGTAATTAAGTATTATAAAATATGTATTTAAATAGTGAAATATTATTAGAGCTACTGGACTAATTAATCAAAGTATATACATTAAATATTTAAACACGTACTTTACTAAACTTACATTGTTTCAGATTAGTTACAGTTCAGCATTCCCAATTTCTCGACCGTTGGTAATACATACAGTTTTGGAAACATATTTTAAACTTTTTGTGATTTTTTAACTTTTTAAATTGGGAAGCAAGTTTGCATCTCTCAGCTATAATATAACTTTAACATCCTTTGTGAAATGCATCCGTGCTTCTCAAGGCACCAATATCTTTGAATGTTGAGGTGCACACAAGGTCTCATGGCAGTTAACATATTGCAATACACAAGTGATTAATTTACCACTAATCAAAAATATGATCCCCGGTAAATTTGATTTTAAAACTTAAAATACTAGCACGGCCCCAGGACGTATTTGGCACGGCAGTCAACGTGGATAGATTACTGAAAAAATGCATTTAAAATATTGACAAATGACACATTTCAAAACAATTCATTATTTTTAAATTTTACATTAATTTGTACAAAAGTATCATTTCAAATAAAATATACATATTTATTTTGCAGACAATACATTTAAAAAATCTTTTAGTCCCTTGGTACCTTTCTTATTATCATTCGATTTCAGAATATTACTCAATTTATTTAACTTCTTTTTCATATTATTTGTTTTTTTCTGCTTTTGAATATTACCAATCTTGATTAATTTTTCTTTTCGTTTTTTGTCTCTCCAAAGATCGGCTTTTGTCTTCTGTGGTGTAAATTCTGGTTTAAGTACGACAGGTTTTTGATTTACCGCCAACACGACATCTTGGTTCAAACCTGAAAATTTATCTTTTCTCTTTTTCTTCTTCTTTTTCATAGAATTTGTATTTAATTGTTGATCATTTTGAGTCTCTTTTATTTTTGCTGGTTTCTCCATTTTATGTTTCATTTTATATCCACAAAAATGGCACTCCATAATCTAATAAAAGTTTTAATATAAAACAAATCGGTTTAATAAAATACGAATAATATTAATTTATTGTTTTGTATCAATAAACATAAAATGTTCCATTAACATGTTGACTAAATAATGTTGTCTACTGTGTGCGGTATCGGTCTCTGAGGACCGATAAACATATGTTGTTTAAATCTTTTCTGTAACTTTTAATTTAATTTTA
The DNA here is from genome assembly GCA_030264575.1 of Tachinus sp. AB-2021. Lineage (NCBI taxonomy): Eukaryota > Metazoa > Arthropoda > Insecta > Coleoptera > Staphylinidae > Tachinus > Tachinus sp. AB-2021. The sequence goes on from JARJEC010118168.1 coordinate 11,240, forward strand.
AATCAAGATTGTTATTGTAGTTTTATGACCATAACTAATCAATCAGTTTATAATTAAAAGTGCATGTATCTATGACTATGAATTTTTTTAGCACAAGAACCCATCTTTATGAATGTTCTCGCTTGACGGAGTATTGACTAATAATATTATTCCAGCGTACTCACGTCTCATGTTCACACACTACTAGGTATTATAGCACCGAAAGAAGAATAAACGCTCTACATATAGGACGCCAGCTACCAATGCCGAACATAAATGATTATATTACTATGAAGTGCAACATAACTCCCAGGGGACCAATATTTATTTATCACTTTTATTAAATATTTAGCATAAAAAATAATCAATCAATTTGTGTTCTACACACAAAATGAATGTCTCGCATCAGTCTCCTTAACGTTAACCTTCTAACAAACGCAGAAAATAAAAATTTCATATGATGCCAGTTTGAAAACTCATCTTATTCAAAAAGTAAAAGTTTTTGGCTCACAAAACATTTGTTGACAAAATGACTGAACAATATTTTTTTTTTCATTTCTAACAATACATAACAAAACAAGTTATGTAAAAAACTAAAAATGTTCATTTTATTGCAGGCTTGCCAAAAAACAGTTGGTAAAGAAAGAGTTGTTTATGTTTTTTGAAATTAACATCACATAATATATATGTTATGGATTTAATTCTGCAATTTATAAAAATATAAATCGAGTATAAACATATATTTATCGATACAAATTCATCGTCCATTTTCGTGTAATATATTTACCATGACATTAAACTTTTTTCTTCCTTCAATCAGTTGTTGTTTTGTTTTCTTTTTTACAGCTTTGACAGGTTCTACCGTATATTTTGTACGTTCTGTATATGGAATTAAACATTTCCGGCATCTCGTTAAGTAATCTCTAAATTTCAGAGGTAAATTTAATCGATCTTTGACAGCCAAGTAACAACATTTATTACTAGAAATAAATATATTTTTAAATTTATGTAATAATTATGTACAAGATACTTACTAATATTGAGATTGTAAAATATTATTTCTCGTACAATTGGCTATGTTGTTTAAAAATGCTATAGAATTGTTTGACATGATTCAGGTTATTTTAAAATTAGTATAAGTATGTAATTAATAAAAATATACAAAACGAATTAAAGTTAGGTTATGGTATCGTAACATACAAACACGTGCTGAGCTTTCTAGAGCGACATCTAGTGAGTACAGCAATAGGTGGCGTGGCGGTGGCCTATCAGTAGTTATAGTTGCCTAGTTTATGAAATTCCAAATACAATGCGGACATTAAAAATAGTTAATTCTTTCTTAAATTTAGCATATTTTATTTTCATTATAATTATAAAATTATAAACAAATATAAAACAATTTAAAATTAATGCTGTGGCTAATGTTACAACGATATTTAAACGATGTTTTACTTAGTGCTCTGTAGAGATTTTAGCCCAGCAATTTTGAAATGTAAATAAGTGTGCAATCTTGATCTGTACACCAATTAAATAAGCTGTACAAAGTGAACTAGTATAGTCTATATTGGCGTAAGGCGTAACTGGCAACAGCTGCTAAATAGTTGCAAAGTAATTTTTGTGTATTATGCAACCCACCGTTCGTAGGGCTTAGCATCTTTTTCTAACTTATTAGATGTTACGAGAGATTCACGGAATAATACATTTTCTACGACTACAGTACAACCAACATAGCGTGATCTATGGAAAGCGTTTACGCACAACTATAGAAAAGGAGGCATAACATAAAAGAAGTCTAGCGGATACAAAACTTGCACTGATTTTGTCTCTGAGCATACTCTAGATTTCTCTTATGTTATGCGTTTTTTTCTATAGTTGCGCCTACCTTATTCCACGCTATGTTGGTTGTAGTATACGTGTATCGATGTCATCAGTTAATTTTTAATCAGAGAACTGTCACATTCTGTAAATACAAATTTTACAAAATATTTGATTCCATAAGTTTTGGAGCAGAAGTGTCACCTTTTATATTGTACCGATTTTAGTATGTGACAATAATTTCAAAACTTAATTATTTCATTTAATAAATACCGTAGCTCTCCTTCTTGTAGAGTTAAAGAAGTTTCACTGAGTATGCCATTTCCAAGCCAGTGTTTAAGGGGATGCGGGGCGTTTTGAACCAAGAGATTGGTTCGCCTAGGTGTAAAATGAATTGGTTGGCTTATCGTGGAATTGATAAGTATGCAAAAAGCCTCCAGCCATTGGAGAAAACATTTTATCGCATCTTCAGGTGGTGAGTAGCTATCATCGGCATCAAGGAGCCATCATGAGAAAGTTATTATGAAGTGTGCGAAAACAGAAACCCTTAAACGTCTGCCCAAAGCTAAAAGCTACATTGATGTTGATGTGCATGGCCAACGTACATTTCTTCATCCTTTAAACTGCCGGTCACCACATTTGCTAATCAGATCACTTGATAGAGGAGCTGTACCCCTTTGAAAGACAAATTTGTGAGTAAGACAGTTGTTTAAGAGAACCAATCGATCTTGCGAGCAAGGACTTTTTTTTTGGAAGAGATGAAATCTTCAAATAAGGCACTGGTAGGCAAGCAGCAGTACAGGGTTTCCTCGAGTTAAAAACCCCTTGCATCGCTGGGTTGGGTGGGATCCACCTCTTGGTGGATGCTTCACTCAACCCTAACCTATGCTGTTGGAGGATTTACATCCTCTCTTCCATCTGTCGATTGTTTTCTCTTCTTCGTTCTTCCTCACAATCTCTATTATTATGGTTTTGAATTTTTTCGTTCACTAGCATCCTGCCGATATCGGATTTCTGTATTGCGCGTTTGGGGGTATCTGACTCTCCACAGTATGCACACTGGTCGTACTATACATGTTTATGCGGTTTAGGTATTGACCAAAGCACCGTAACCTGTTAGAAACTAAGATAGGAAGTACCACACCTCCCCATGTTTTCCAATGTGCTTGACTAGGTTCCTAATTTACATGACTGTATTAGCAGTAGGATGCTTCCATTCTTTTACCCAAGTAGCAAGAGATTCAAGCCCTGCTTTGGCTTTTTCCTCCCGTTTGTTTGCTCCTGGCGAGCAAGTGGATTGGTATGACTCCTGCGGGAGTTAATACATTGATGATGATCTAAATCAACTCCTTATGAACTTCCGTTAAACCCAAAGGTCCAAAGTTCTAAGGAGAGCAAAGTGATAGTAGCTCAGCAGAAGCCACGACTCAATATCGACTTTATTGCATACCTAAAAAAGGGATTGTCCTTGAACTTTGTTTTGGGACATTATCAATTCAAATCGACCAGCTATAATAATTTTAAACGATCGTAGCAGGAAACGGTTAAGATCGACCCTTCAAATTTGCTATGTGAGGGTAGGTAGGAGGAAACAATTTTTCTTTGTAAAGTATGGTAATGTTAAAGATTTTTTGTTTGTTTGCCAACGAGTTTAAAAGTTCGTAGACCATCATACACTGGGTATTCACCGGCATTTAAAATGGTGTGGCGTGGCACAACATCACTAAAATAAAGTGACAAAAAGCTGACAACAGTACAATCAAGAATTTTTAAATGCTAATCAGCATTTTAGTTCTACGGCGTCATCTTATCAGTGCATGGGCGACCGTTACAGCGAGCGTTGACGCAATTTATATAAACTGTAACATACATGCAATATTTATTCAGTCACCATTTGTCGTTGGCGTAAATAGTAGTTGTTTTACTTATAGTGACAAACTGTAACCAACAATAAAACAATGGACAATTTTGAAATTGTTCGAGACTTGTCAACAGTGCGGAGTTTCATGGTGCGGGGCCAAAAATAAATTAAATAATTCGGCCAATCCCTGTAAGTGTGGACAACCCGGTGAAGTTTGTACGCGATGCCGTGTATGCCACATGAATTATACCGATTAAGTGGGATTTACATTCTGCAGCAAGGAGTTCAAAGAGAAAACCACCGGCTGGCTAAGTTTTTGCCAGGCATAACAAATTTCCGTTGTAGACGTTTGTAAGGTGTCGGGGGCCAATAATTCAGAAGAAATTAACACCGATTGCTTATGCCTTGGCGTAACTACGGTCAAGGTAACTGACAAAAAAACCTAAATGATTCTGGACGTGGTAACGAACGTCATCCATTCGCGGTTTTATTATAATGTATTTCACACTACTTAACGGAAATTCTGTCAGGAGTAATAGTCAGAGTGTCAGACTTTCAACCAGCCGATCAGAGTTCGATTCAACGTCGAATATTAATAAAATTTAAGCAACCAACATTACACACTATACATCTGCTTTCAGTACATGCACCATCCATAAACACCCACTACACCCCTTCACCCACACTGCAACCACTGTCTGGCGCTAGTGCCTCATTACCTACTGGCGTGCTATCGTGGCATTTGGTTGGATGGCACGTGAATAGCCAGCTTTAAGATGTTGGACACTTGAACGCTAGCGCTTGGTTTGGCTGCCCCGATTCACAAGCAAGCTAAGTAAAATATGCATAAATCACATTTTGTCTGTTTTATAAGCGATAAAACCGACGATAAAAGGGTAGTGCAGAAAACTAATACAGTGAATTGCATAAACCTGTATATATAAGGGATGCGTGTTTAGCTATTCTCGTCGTTCGAGCAAGAATAAGAGGGACGACATTTATGTTTCACAAATAAATATTGTCAGGTTTCGATTTACTCGTCGCTATTATTATTTATCGTTGCTCGAACATCAAAACAGCAAATCCAAAAGCACAAATAAACCTGCAATACTTGTGACATATTCGACAATTATTCAGAAAAAGATTTTATGACCTAAAAATAATTATATTATATATAATAATTTAAACATTTATTGCAGTGAAAATTTCATTTAAAAATTAAGATATTTGTACAAAATAAATATTCCACATTTGGTAATTTCAATAACAAAATAGTAATTTTTTAAAAATAATATATTATACAAGTTTCTAATCATGCCCGATTCACTTAATAGTAGATATATATATTATAAGTATAGATACACTTACAAGACTTAATATGGCAATTATTCAAGATTTAAAATACTGCTAGATAAAATAAAGGAACCAATTAATGGAAATGGAGAGTATTGATATGCCACAAATTACCTAATGCCGTACTGCTTCATCTTTTCCCCTATCTCCTGGATTGGCATCGTCTAAGTCATCTGAATAAAACGTGGTTCATTAATATAAAAATAAGAGATAAACTAAGAATGATTGACTACCTTGTCAATAAAATCAATCATATATGATCCAGTAAACATTACATAAAGTTTAAGTTTTGAAACATAAATTTTATATTTCAAAATATATGCACAAAACTTTGTTCGCTCAATATTAAATAATACTTAATAATATATAATTGACGTTAAGGGTTGAGAAACACTTGTAAATCTATAGAATGCAAACAATACTTCTGGTGTATACCTTCTTTGAGGCACATAGTTATACTTTTAATTGATTAGTGAAATCTTTCAGTACATTCAATTAAAAGAATAACATATGTGTCCCAAAGAAGGAATAATATGTTACAAGTATTATTGGCATTTCCTTTCAAATAAATTGGTATACTTTTGTGTGTATTTCAGAAAAAAGCATTTGATATAATGAGAAATTGTTTTGATACAAAAGGAATTCATTTGATATAATTTTGCCAAGTGATGACAAATGCGAAATACATTTAATAAATGGTGAGAAGCAATTGAAAAACGCTGTAATATTAATAGAATAAAAATTTTACAAACCATC
>JARJEC010118186.1:0-12578 GCA_030264575.1 Tachinus sp. AB-2021
AAAATATAAGTTTGTGTATTTTAACAAATAACTGAATAACAACAGTAATTGGCAAGCATAAATTCTGTGCTGAGAAATAAGTACTTGCTGGGCATTTTCGCATGCATGAGATAATGAAGGAAGGAAAGATTGTATGCGCGGGTTAGATTCAGTGGCAAAGACAGAATATTTTTACCGATAAATAAGTCACGTGGCAATAAACAGCCTTAATTAATAGTAAAGATGAAAAAAATTAAGAGAAACATCAAACCAGGGGAGAAATATAGCATCTAGAAACTAAGATTAAAAGCATTAATTGCAGAAGAAGGTTTGATTAGTCTTAACTGAAGATCCCCCTGAAAAAGAAAATAATGAATGGCAGAAGCTGGAGACATCTGCAAAAGGAAAATTATTGAACATTTAAGTGATACACTTATTAGTATTCCTATTGAAATCGAATATAATTCAACAAATTATATGGTATTTATGAGCGTAAAAGTTTGCCAACTCAACTTTCAATTCAAAAGAGATTGCTGAGTTTCAAATCAAAACCTGATAGTTGTCTATTATACAAGTCATTTTAATGACTTTGATAACATGATCATAAAAGTGATAGCAGCTGGTGGCACTTTAAAAGAAATGGGCAAAATTGCTCATAGATTCTTTATATTGCCATCAGTTTACGATAGAACTGTTACTGACATCCAGACATAAACGATGAACATTTAAATTTCGCTTTTGTAAAAACTCGACTTTTGGATCATAAAGTAAAATTAAAGAGTGAAAGTGTTGAAACAAGTGCAAAAAGTCTTCAAACAGAAATCATTGTTTAAACATAAATAGAAAACAAAAAACTGGAAGAAATTTGTAAATTACAAATAAAAACAAAAGACTTCCCAATTTACTATAAAAATATTGACAACCGGAGGTTTATAAAATGTGATTATTGTGGAAAATGGAATCACCTTAAAAAGATTATTTTTATTACAAGAAGAGAGTCGGTAATGGCAACAATAATATACTCAAAAGTGTCCATTAAGAAAATGATGTGGATCAAATGAAATTATGTCTGAACTTGATTCCGGTGCAATTTATCATATAATTAATAACACAAGCTGTTTCACAACATCAGAAGAATTAAGTAAACCGTTAAGAATATGAGTAGCAAAAACAATTCAGTAATGACCACAAGAAAAGAAACCATAAATATTATTTGAAATTTAGAAATTAAATAATGTTTGCAAAATGTTTTATATGCTCCGGATGTGCCGTATAAATTGCTTTTAGTACGCCAAATGCTGGAATGACAATTATTTTTGACAAACATGGAGGGGATACAGTTAAAAAGATAGTAAAAATATAATAAAAGATGATTGTTTGAACCAACTAATATAAATACAAAATAAATAGAAAATTTAGTATGCTCTCATCTCAAATTAACAAAATTAATAATGATTATAAGAATTAGTAAACGGAATGAACGTTTAGGCCATATAAGTAAACAAATTGTATTTTAAATTAAAAAATAAGAAAATTTTTCAAAATCAAAAGATAAATCTCATGTATAAGTACCATTATTTATAGTTTATACAGATGTTTGTGATCCTATTACCCCAATCACGATAAATAAACAAAATATTTTTTTTTAACCGTTATTGATGAATATATGTATATATGTATTTATGAATATTTATATATATATATATATATATATATATATATATATATATATATACCTATTATATAGGAACATATCTACTAAGTATTAACTAAGATTAGATCAGATGTTATATAGTTTTCAAAGTTTTCGTTAATAAATGTGAAAATCATTGAATTTAAAATTGTTAGTTTATATAGTGATTGTGAAGGCGATAAATCTAATGAGTTTAAAGGTTTTTATATAAATAAACCTCTACTATGTGGTACTTCATTATTAGAAATAAATAAAACAAAAGTTACTATTACAAATACCTTCATAAGTCGAAACTCGAGTCGCAGTTATTTATTTTTAATAAATAAATATTTTTGTGGTTAAAAAACAGTAATTTTTGTTTTGTTTATTTCTAAAAGTATAACTATTTACGCAACCGTACCAAACACACTACAACAGAACCAAGAGTTGTTACTTGTTTTATATTGAACCAAATATAAACTGATCGAATTTATTTTGTTAGTTTAAGATTATATTAATATGATGAATAACTGATTACAAACTAAATTAACATTTTATGTTTTAGTTAATCGGTTATTTGAAACAAAATTAACAAAAACAATTACTGTTGGTAAAGGAAAAAAATGATGGCAACTCACTTAAAGGAAGTTGATTACTGATCATAATAATTAAGGCTTCACTCTGATCAATTTTATGGGCAATTGGTGTTAGTATCTATAAGAAGAAATAAGAAGAATATGTTAATTAGTCTTTCAATCTGATATGATTACGATGTGGAACAGCGAACTTGATATTTCTAATTGCTACAGCCACCGTACTATATAAATTAATACACGGTCTAAATTAGGCGATACTTTTAGATCCGTAAAATAATAAAATAAATTTATATGATTTTCATTTTATGACATTGTGGTATTATGCCCCTGCTATGCTTTGAATCATTATTAAAATTGCAGTTTTTACTTCTTAAATTAATTGGCTGTGTTTATCTACTAAGTTTATTTAGACGGTTCACATTTTAGAATAAATGAACAGAATCAGTCTGGTTGAAGCTAAATAACTAGAAAATTATTACATAATACACCTTATCACAACACGTTCCAATAACAAAACTCGTAGTTTCATCTGCTTGAATTTAGCTATACTAAATTCTATTCTGTTCTAGTTTGCGAGTTCTATTTTGCGTTTTAAGGACGCTAGTAATATTTGGATTAAGAGTAGGTAAAATGTTACATTGATGCTCGTTGGAGAAGAGAAGCAAATTGACAAAGATGTTAACAGTATGTCAAAAAAATATTTCCTTTAAAATAAAAATTGACGGGTTTCAGGGTTTTCATAAATAATTTAGTTTAAATATTTTTGATTTCTACATAATTCAAAAATGTTAAGGGTAATTTTGCATATGAATTCTTTAATAAAAACTCTTTATTAAATTTTTACGTAAATATTTTTTTTACTAAACATTGTTTATATATTTTTTGAATTTCACAAATATTCTTTGGAGAAGTTTATCTCATTTTACTAAAGTTATTTTTTGCTTGTATTATTTTTTTTATCAACTATTTTCTTTTACTATTTTGCAAATTGATTTGATAATTCTATTTTATTACATTTTTGATATATAAAAAAAATGATTTGCCAATTTCATATTATTTTTGGAAAATATAATTTCAGACTATATATTTTAAATATACAAATAAAACAAGAAATGTGGACAGCTGAAAGAACCGAAAGAAGTCAAATTCAAAATCAAAATAAGCGTATTTTTGGAATTTCTTTATTTGTTCCAGTTTTATTAGATATCCGGTAGTTTACTATGATTTTTACAGTCTACGTGTAATATCGGGAACCACATCTAACCGTCCGAAGAGCTGCATGCAACTAGCGAGCTGCAGTTTGGTAATTTCTGGTGTGTATGTATACCATACAGTGTGATTTATAGAAGGAGGTGAAAAATAAAAATTTGTATTTGAGGTACGATTCTTCTAAACAAAAAATTTGAAAAAACTTTTTTTAATTTTTCTTTTCCTTATATAAATCACCCTTATATGTATGTATATTCAGTGTTCATTATATTTTTTTTTATTAAAAAAGGTTATGTATAATGTAATGTAACACTACAAAAAATTGCCGATTTTTTTGCCATTAAAAAAAGTCTCACGTAACACAAGTCGTCTAATTATAAAGAACGCACGTCAGCATTAGTCGGAATTTGAATTTTATTTAAATTATTATAAAATTAAATAAATTTATTATTTTAAAATATATAATTATTTTGTATTTTAATCTCTGCGTTTAAAAAGGTATGATTTTTATCTTGTTCTAATAGATATGGATCTTTAAAATTAAGGGCATTCTTCTTTTTCTTCTTCTTATGATTTATTGGCCCTTCATTAACAAAAAAGCAATACGCGTGTTTAATTTGAACATTTTTGTTTCAATTTGCAACGATACATTAGAAAAAAGCTACCATTTGCTAGTTAAATTGATTTTCAGTGAAAGGTGGACGAAGTCGACGATAACCGGATAGACAGGTAGTTTATTATTGTCAAAATTATTATGCCGGCAATTCTTACAATCAGAAAAATATTTTGAAACCGTTATCTTTAACTGTTATTTTTTTTATTAATATTTTTAGTTTTTTTGCGCTTAGTATTGCGCGTTTATTTTTCGTTACCGAAGAAAATTAATAAAATTAAAAATAATAATTGATAAAAATTGATTAATTTGTTTTTTTAAAGAGAATTAAAAATGTTGCAAAATATAAAATTGTGTAATATTTAAAACAAAAAGGCAATGTTATATAAACCTAATATAATATTATATGGTATTCAGTACCATACCGCAAATACGGACGAGTAGATGAGTGTTAGTATTTTTAGACTTGGCAAACCTAAATAGTACAATAAAATTCCAAACGCATTGTTTTTAAGACAATGTGCAGACTTATTAGCAATAGCCTTATAACTGATTTGTTAATGTTCATTGATAAATTTGTTGTGTCATTTATAAAAAAAAATCAGTTATAATACAACGAGTATGTAGTCAAATACTGACAAATATCTTTATGATTGTATCACAAATGGTCATCGCTTTATGAACACCATGCGCAGCACGAATGGTGTAGCAAGCATAATGAGCATAAGTGATACAACCATAAAAATATTCTTCAATCTTTGACTACAAATTATATTCTACAGAATATGGTTCAATGAACCAAATCCATGATTAAAATAAAATATTTCAAAAATAAAAAATCTGCTTACACATGATTTCATTTTCATAGCAACCGGTAAAAAATATTTTGTTATTTGATTTTTTCTGAAAGCAGTGTTTCATGTGTTAATTTATAAGTAATAATTATTATCAAAATGGCGTGTGACGGTAACGTAATCACTGCTCCGATATATCAATTTATTCTTGCAATATATATAAGCCTCAAAATAATTGAAGGATCACAATCGTATATACTGTGGGGTGTGTGTTCTAAATATTTCTATCCTAACTGTGTAAATGTTAAAAAAAGCATATTAAATACTTTAAGCGCTAACACGAACACCAAACGGTTCTGTGATGCCTGCATCATTATTTACAACAATAACAACATTGTCGTGGAAGCGTTTAATAAAACTTCAACTGCAAATTCAAGCTAATTAAATGAAATTTTTTAATTCATAGCTGCATTCGCTGAAAATATAATGGTTCAAAACAGAGGTTACTGACATAAAAAATGTTATATTTCCATAGCAATGTCACCAGCTTGGATACGAACAATTATAAAAATGCTGACTAAGATTAAATATACAAGAGGTTACCACAATACAATTTAAATCTGCATTGTAAAATATGAACAACCAAAAAAGTGTAAACATAGAACAAGGTTTTAATGTAAATAACATAAATAATAACAACAATAACAAAAGAAATTAAAATGAAACAAACAAAAAATCGACATACAGACAACAAGCATCACGTAATTGGCTAAAGCAGGTATGGTAAAAATCATAAGTCACAATAATATAAAATTTGAACATTGGATGATCATTGGAAGAAGCAGGAATTTTTCAGAATTGCAACTATGTTTAGTTAACTTTATAAGATAGTAATAATTTTCTTAAATAAAAATAATAATCAAGTTAGTTTAAAATAGTTACTAATAAGTGAAAATAATTGTATTGTCAAAGGTAAAACAACGAATATATTGATGATTATCAAATTAAATTAGTTTGATTTTGAGAGTTAAATTATGTTGCTTGGAAACTAAACATAGTGCGCCAACGCGAGTGTGGTTTTCTAAAGCTACATAATTTATCTTAAATAAAGAACAAATTTGCTATTTTCATTAATAATTACGAGTTGTACTTTTTTCCAAATAAAACAATTTATAAAGTTATTACCACAAACATATTTATTGAAAAACAAGGGTATATTGTTATGCATGTAGTTATAATGTAAATATAATAAAAGTTTTACTTCCACTGTGTGTGTTCCAAGTACACTCACCATATTTTTGTTACTTCTTTATTTATGTAAATTTATATCATTTTGAATGTTCCAAAAGCTATTTTAATAAACTATTTTGATTTTGTATAATGCATTTATTTGTACGATTGTGATATAAATCCAATTTGTCCTTCAACTCCTATTTTATTCGCAATGTCTATTATAATGCTCAACAAGCGATGCGGTCTCGGTTTAATAATTATTTGGGTGTTTAATGTTTGGAAAGCGCGGTAATCATTAGCACTTGATGTAGTTTAATGGTATCCATTTGTCATTCTTAGTAGATAAGCATAAAACAAATTTTATATTACGTTTCTCTTCAATAATAATAAAAATAAACAGTTTTTTATAAAAATATATAACAATTATTTAATTATTGTAGATGTTTTAGGCCTTATTTGATGCAATAATTTTGAAAGTATCTCATGATGTATTTGAGAAATAACAAAGTTAAAGCGCTTTGTAATTTTACGTTGCTAAGTAATAGTAATAATAATAAAAGACTTTATTTATAAGATGTTATAGGCACTTTTTGAAGAAAAGATGGGGGCGTTTTTTTTTCAAGGTTAACCAAAGCAAACACAAAGTTCTCTCATCTTAGGTCCAACTGATGTTTATGAAATTAGATCAATTAGCAAATTAAAAAATTTTAAAAAAGGTTCTGAAGGCTTCTCCATATTGTTAATTGAAAATTTACCAGAAAATGTTCTTAGTATATTTTCTAATCTTAATTATAAAAATAAAAATTGAGATAGAAATAATTGCATTAACTATCGCTCAATTGCATTAACATCATGTTTTAGTAAAATAATTGAAAAAATTGTTAAAACTTTTAATCTGTTTTCTCAAGTCTTTAATGCGTACAACTGTGATGACGTTGTAGCAGTATTCTGTGATCTAGCTAAAGCTTTTGGTTGCTTTGATCTCTTAATTTTTCTTGAACATTATGGTTATAGAGACATTACTTTATTATGGTTTATATATTTCTTAACAAACAGAAATCATCTTATTAAATTAACTTTTTTGAAGGATGGTACCAATATAAGTTGGACCAGTAAAGATATTAATATGGTAATTCATATTATAGAAAATGATTTGATTTTGGTAAGAAGGAGTTGTACTGAGAGCCTACTTAGTTTTAACTTTAGGAAACTCAATTTATATCTTTCTTTAACAGTAATATCCCTGTTTTAAATATTGGAGAACACCACATTCTTCATTTTAATCAAATAGGATTCCTTGGTTTAAAATTATATTGTAATCTAAAGTGAGTTATCAAATTGATCCAAACTGTCTGCTGGCCATAAAAAAGTCTGGTGCAAAACAGGTTTACTTTTTAATTGTTAAATCTTATTTCCATTACGGTTTCGTATCCTATGGAAATTCTTCCAAAGAATTAGGCAATCAAATTTTTATATTGCAAGAAAGTCTTTGAGAATTTACTTTTCGGACAAAAGTAATTTAGTATTGTAAACCACTCTTTAAAAAACACGGAATACTAATTTTTCATTGCTTAATTGTTCTAGAAACTGTATCCCTGGTTAAGATATACTACAAATATTAATCTTGCAGCGCACGATAACAGATCTAACAATATTAATTTTAGTCTTCGCATTCCTCACGCTACCATCTGCAAAGTTTTTATTATTTATAATGACAAAAATAATGTTTAATGTGTTGCCATACATAATAGTATTTTTTTAACTTTGATGAGTCTTTGATGCTGATATATGAATAATATTTTACTACGTAAATTGTATTCTATTATTTTGTACCTTTTTGCATACTACTATGTGTTTGTTGCTATATGTACCATGTTCTTAGGTTAAGTTAGGTTAGTTTAGTCTAAGTCTTTAAATATAAATTGTACAACATCAATGGTCCCACAGACCGCTGCGATTTTGTCACTGTCACGACGACGAAAATTTCGCAGCTAGTGCGACGAAGAAAATCGCACGTGTGTTCACACTAAAGAGACAAAAAAACTTCCGAACCGTATCGAATAACTTTTCTATATTTCAAAGTTTCAATCAGGCGAATTTTACAATGCTTGCGAAAATCGCAGTCTGCTGCGAATTAAAATCCCGACAAATAAAAACTCTGCATTGTTGCACAACTTTCGCATTGGTTTGTGGATGTCCGTAAGACGCTACGTCTTTTTATTGGTGCGAATTATTCGTTTGCAGCGACTGTGACAAAACCACAGCGGTCTGTTACTGACAATAAATATTCTTTCTCTCTCTCTCATCGATTTTGGGTTTTTTCTGTATTTCTTGACGCGTAAAATAAAAATTAAACTTTGACACTAAAGAGAAAGAAAATCGATGAGTGGAATTGAAATATAAATTAAATTTTGACGCGAAAGAAAGAGGTAAAAGACGTAAAATCGACGCGTGGAATTTAAATGGATCAATATCAATATATACAAATCAAATTTGACAAATTAATTATTAATCTCAGTTAATTATTAATCTGTCAGTGTTAAATACACAACACCATATCAAAGTAGTTGAATAGGTTTCATTAATTTACATTGACACGTTTAATAATGTATAAGACGACTTTGGCGGCGGACTGATTGAGAGACCGTCTACGATGCTAGAAGTTTCGGGTTCCATTCCCGTGATTAATATGTTTTTTATAAAAATTGTAATAGCAGTTTTACTTCTGCTGTGTGGTACAAGCACACTTACATTTTCTTAGTCAAAGTTCAAGATGTTTTCCTCCGGTCTTTTACTTAACCGCAACAGTTTTTATCAAAACATAAATCTTTTATGAAATATGGGATAAGCAAAAGATATCAATATTGAATTAAATGTGATTTGGAGTGAAATAAAAAAGGTATGACTTTCTTACATGAGCTTGTTTAAGAAAGACTCAACTATTTCAAAATGAATTGTGACCATTGCAAATATCTAACCTTTTGGGATGGGTAGGAGTAGAAGTCTCGGAACACTGTTGAGTAAACAGAGTTGCATTATTTTATGCTTCTATTAAAATTGATGTTATTTTCGAACTAAAAAAAATATTATATTATTAGTAGTAAATTAGGTTTTTAAATTCAGTAATTTAAAATTTAGGTACTCAGTTTTTATTATGAAACAACAATATAAAGCAATAAAACATATGTGATTTCATATTTTCATAGGTTTAAACCAATAAATGTAATAATTTATTTAAAGTGATTAGAAATTTATAAATTTTAGAACTAAATATTTAAATAATCTGAGTACTAAAACCTTATATTATTACTTTAAAATAAAATTTTGTTCGCTTTTTACTATAGCGTGACTGTTATTAAATTCCTTATTCTAATGCGCAGTCAGTCATTGAGTCAGCCACAAAGTAAAAGCTGCTCCGATA
This sequence comes from Tachinus sp. AB-2021, assembly GCA_030264575.1. Classification (NCBI taxonomy): domain Eukaryota; kingdom Metazoa; phylum Arthropoda; class Insecta; order Coleoptera; family Staphylinidae; genus Tachinus; species Tachinus sp. AB-2021. Next base: position 9,518 of record JARJEC010118186.1, read on the forward strand.
ATTTAACCTACAACAATGTTAATGAGATTCAACAATCTGCAACATACTAATTTCCTAACGTTTTAAAATTATCGTAAACGCGATCAATTTGTATCAGGGATTTAATTGCAATTATCTTATTAAATCTACATTTTAATTTTCCACGTGCCTGGTACATCATACATATATTTAATATGCAAGATAGATATTTTCTTTCAGATTTTGAAATTAGTCAATATAGAAAAGACTTCCTTATAAAACATAATTTACAAACAAAAAATTAAGTAATGCAAATTAAAACTCAAATATTAATATAATTTATAGTTTTTAATTGATTGTTTACAAGTTTATTGGATACTCCAATATACACAGATATATTAAGATTATTATGTTACTAACATTAATCAATTTAAAAATTGTAACTCTTAACAATTCGAGATATGGTTAACAAAATTGTTGCCACGAGGTCTCCAATTATTTTAGTTGGAATGAGCTACCTTGTGACACCTCATTTAAAAGGTCAGTAATTGAAGTGTGCTCATTTTTCCAATTTTTTTTTCAATTGTCTATAAGTTTTTTTTACTTTGTTTTATTGATAACGTAGATCATTTAGCCAGCAACTTTGTAATTTTAATCTTTTGTTATTCTTTAATTGACAATTACTTAATAAATATAATGACCACTAAACAATCACGCATTACCCGGGAATCGAACCCGGAACTCCTAACATCGTAAGCAGCGTCTCCATCATTTACGACACCGAAGGAAGTCGACTTTTTTTTTAAAGTAAGATTTGATATTAAAAATGATATTAAAAGTACATGTCTGTAATATAAAGATAATCAATTTATGAATGACAATAGTAGCATTAATAATAAATAATAATAAATAATATAATATATTTATCATTTTTTATTTATTATTAATTTTAAAGAAAATAATATGTACAATTATTAACAAATGAAACTTTACTTTTAAATCTAGATAAGCCAGCTTATCTATAATTGACTGTTGCGTAAACATACATTAAACATTTGGTATAATCAAAATGACATTTATACATCAAAAATGACTGGGAATTGATTAAATGCAATTATGGTAGTACAGATAAATCCAGTAGATAAGGTATTTTCATGTGCGGATCAAATAAAAAATTTATTTGCAAAGATATTATATGAAACATTTGCAAACAATTTTAGCAATAAATTGGCTTCAACATTTTCCTATAAACATAATTAAGTACTACAAGCTACACGATTATCTTTTTATAATTGGAACTGGAAACTAAAATTTAACTAACATAACACTAAAATATTTGTTAGTTTTTTAAAACATTTTTTTTTGCGCTTTTCCAGTGACGTTTTAAATCTTAGTTTTTATTATAATACTGCCATGCTGATACTAATCAAGAAAATTGAAGTATGTAGAAGAAAAATTTTGTTAGATGGATTATATGTAAAGAGCCCTAAAAGTTGAACTTATTTTTCCAGTTATGTTAGATTTATCAAGCAAATTATTAAACTTGGAAAACCCAATCTCCGAAGTCTGGGTGGAGTGTTTCAATAAATCCGCAGATCAGAAAATCACTAATAATACTGTTAACAATTAAAAGTTCAGAATTGAGCACCCCTGATAAGCATTAGACCAGGGTTGTCCAGCCTTTTTGATATTCGGGGCCACATTTTAGTACATTTTAGTAATAGAAAGTGATTGGGGGCCGCAACAACCAAAATCATAGATAGTAAAGCACACTACATTTGAATACTTTTTACTTAGATATAAATATTTATTTATACATATCAAAAAGAACATAGAAATAATTAGTTCGAAAAACTACTATAATACCTATATTTTTTTGGAAAAACATAACAATTGTACTAAAAAGTATTTAAAATTCATTGCTTGAGGGCCACATTGATACTTGCTGTTGGCCACGGGTTTGACAACCTTGCATTAGACTATTCTGAAATGGTGGGTGGTTTTCATATTATAGCCAGTCAGACTGCCAAAATATAATACCAACCTAAAATTACTTTAAAATACGTCCGGATAAAATGGTTTCATTATGATTGAAAATCTAGATTTTTTCCGGATTTTTTTTTCTAAACGTTTACGGGAAATAAATAATATATACTATTTTTTAAATAATCTTCAAATTTTCACTGGGCACATATATGAATAATCATTCATCTATGTTTGGTAACTGTAAAAATATTTATAAAAAAATCACCCTCTAAACTAAGATATTCTCATGAGAGCATCACAAACATATCTGAAAAAATTATTAGAATAATTAGTTCATGCGTGCAATAATGAATTTCACACATCTGGAAGAATATAAATGGGTGATTTAAAAATGCCAGTCATTGTTGATGACATTACTAAAAATTAAATCGGGCGTTATAAGTAAAAATATAAATTTAATATTAAGGTTTATATTAAATAAATAGTGTTTAAGGTTTTTTCTTGAAATAATCTTGTATTTTAATCATTGTCTTCTTTTTCTAGATTAATTTTGTTGCTTTCGGAAACAACATAATTTATCTCTCAAAATCAAAATCAGAAGATGATTTTATTCAATTTATAAAGTTGGCAATATTGTAAAAATGAGTAACCTAGTAATAACAGATTTTTTATTACTACTTTCCTAACCTAACCTAACCTAACCTCTCTACTGACAATGCTCGTAATAAATAACATACTTATCGTTGAAACTCATTATAGCTATTAATGGTACAAGCGCGAGAACGTGCACTTAAAGTGGGAGGATGTTGCCATGCAACGAGACGTAGTCGACTTATATGCACAACCGAGCAACTTTATGCGTTTTCTGCGCGAGTGCCATTCATTTTTTTGTTGGTCAAATATCAATTTTTGTATATAACAACGTATTTTAAGAAATTCTAAAACACCGTTAAGGAAAACTTATGTTTTTCTTTAACGACGTGGTACGTGGTACGACGGTGTGTATGTATGTATGTATGTATGTATGTATGTATGTATGTATGTATGTATGTATGTATGTATGTATGTATGTATGTATGTATGTATGTATGTATGTATGTATGTATGTATGTATGTA
>JARJEC010118212.1:0-12575 GCA_030264575.1 Tachinus sp. AB-2021
AAATACAATTTACAAGAAGCCAGTATAATATATAATATATAACTGTCATAATGTAAAGGGGTGTAACCACTATGCCGCCGGTTGCCATTTGCCAATGCCAGAAGTATTATAGACGTAATCCTAGATATGTGCCATTGAGCCAACGAGAATCTCTTGAGTGTTGGGCTCCTTCAGAAAAGCCAATACGAACAGAAAGTGGGGACGTGCCAACCACTGGCACCAAGCGGCTGCAGGTATCAGTCGTGATTCAGAGCATTGTGCGACTAAATGCCAACACAGATCGTTTTTACAGTAACTGGTTTTGCCAATTTGGTTTAGCCAACTGGCTTTGTCAAACTGGCCAACAGCGTTCAGATATGAAACAGAAATGGAGCCTTGCGCAAATAGGTAAGATTGTGGTCGAAAGAAAGAAAGTGTGGTCGTTGGCATATGTTAACGATATGGTACCACTTGCAAGCAAATCAAAAGAAATTATTGTGAAATTTTGGGAAAATATTTTAGAAAAAGTTTTGGAAGTCAAGTTAAGCAAAACGAAAATGTTGATGTTTAGAAAATGGGGAGGCACAAGAAAAGTGGAAGACCGGAAATATCAAGGTAAAAAAATTGCGGAAGTGAAAACGTTCAAATATTTATGATTCAATGCGATGCGGAAATCACAAAAGTGCATTGATGATCTCTTATGAAGAGTCAAACAATTGTTTGTATGCATAAATGTTTCCAATAAAATGAAGAAAGTTCATAACATTTAAAATATTCAATTTAAATGTAATTTTTAGTTTTAAATGTAAGTTTTTAGTAGTTTTTATAACAAAAAGAATATAAAATGAAAAAATTACATACACACACACACACACACACACACACACACACACACACACACACACACACACACACACATATATATATATATATATATATACTTCTTAGTGGTAGCCTGTTCAGAAACGCCGAAAAGTATTTTTTTAATGCAAGTACACCTGCTGGTGCTGACCCTTTTTGGACTTCCATGGATGCCAATCATAGGCATACCTATGAATTTAAAAATACCCTTTTCGCTGAATTTTATTTTGAAACTTACGGCAGCCTTGCTGAAATTACAAAAAAACTTTGCATAAAAAAAATGTTGATTGGCTGTAATATTTAAAGCAATCCCTGGATCTTTAAATATTATTATTAACACTTTAATTTATCATTTATTATCATCAGAATATATTTTAATACCCTATAAAAGGCTGAGTAAAATCACGGCCGAAAATCTGTCATTGACCCCCAGAGTAAGGTATTTATTAGTTCATTTAATTTGTGAAAATTTCATTTTAGGTATTTTAGTAAATGTTTTTAAGTATTCTTGAAATAATTATTGCAACAATATGTGTTACTATGTAATAATACATATTTATATCGACTAATTTATGTTATTGCATGATATATATATATATATATATATATAATTAATTTAAACATAAAACAGTTCACAATTAATGTAGTTAAATAATTATAAAATAAACAAAGTATATGCGCAAGAAGAAGGAAAATAACAAAATATGAATAATTTAGACAACATTTTAAATAAATTTAATTAGATAAATTAAAAAATAATTACTTATTAATAGAATATACAGAGTGATTCATAGCAGGTGGCAAAAATGAAATATTTTATATTAAATTGTGAGACTTTTTATCGAAATTTGCTTCGTTTCCGAGTAATTTGAGTGGAAAAATTTAAAACCAAGAACCAGAAACCTGCCCTATTTTCTTTGAACAGTGACTCGAAAATTTATATTAAAAAACAAAAAACCGCAATTTTTGGTCAAAAGTTTGGCGACTTCACTGCAGCCAATTGTTTCCCATAAATTTGTGAAAATGCAGTATTTAAAAAACGAAATAACAAAACCGCTAAAAATCATTTTAAAACTTTTGGTTTAAAACATTTTTTTTATATGCGGCTAGGTTCCGCCTTGCGGTTTAGGATAATTATTTCGATTTATTTTGATTTCTGTTCTGGTTTGGTTGAAGTCTTTCGTTTTAAATCTCTACGTTAAATTACTCAAAATTGCTCTTAAACGAAGTAAAATTTTGAAAAAACATTAAATTTAATTTTTTGTTCAGAATCAGTTATGAATCACCTTGAATATTAAACGAAAATAACGAATTAAACTCAATTTAATCAGGTAATAAAGGAAAAATAGTTCTTAAATAACCAATTAAATGAAAATACTGAAGAAACGAAATTTAAAAAAATTAAATGAACACAAATTAAAATGTAATTTCGTGTTTTTCAAAATGTATCAAAATTTCATCAACAATTAAATGAAAATATCGAAACGAACACAAAACTAAATAAACAAAGGCAGAAATTAACCGAAAATAAGAAAGCAAATATGAACGAATAAAGTACGAATTAAAATAAACGAAAAATAGAAATTAAAGATGATCAAATATATTGAAATAAGCGAGCGAAAGAAAAATAAGAAAATTTTCAAAGCAAATACATATTTGAGGAAAATTTAACATGATATTTTTAAAGAATATACGAAAATAACGAAATAAACGAATAGAAGAATTTAAAGGAAAAAAAAATTAAAAGAACGAATTCAACGATAAATAACAATAAATAAATTAAACGAGAAAATAACGAAATAAATGATAAAAATAATCAGTAAACAGAAAATGGAAAAAATAAACGAAATTCGTATTAAATAAATCAAAATCAATTAATTATTAAGCGAAAATGTAATTTTTTTAACAATAAACGAAAGTATTGAAATTAAATTTAGAAGGAACATGAGAGTTAAACAAAAATTACGAAATAAATTATACAATGTAACTCTTTTTTCGATAAGGCAATAGTTGTATGAGTCATTCTAGTAAAATATACCGGCCCAATCATATTTACTATTATCTATGCCGACACTTAAATTATCTATGTTATATTAATTTTTAATAAGTAAAAACTTAGTAAGTTCTTATCTCACCAACCCTCGTCTATTGTAATGTTAATTCTCGACATTTTGTAAATATTTTGATTGATGTATCCTTAACTGTAGCGGCTATTGTCAATAGTGAGCTATTATTTTTTAAATATTTTACAAGGTTTTGCTTCTTATTTATATTTTCTGAACGTTAACCACATAATTTAATATTTTTAACCTACAATTTCTAAACATTTTTATGTTTTTGCACATTTTGATTTATATTTTTCGACATTTTCTGTTTCTAAATAGCTACTGAATGCTTTGTAATATTTTTGGAAATCTTACATTTGTTTGCTGCTCATCTTTTTATTAATATTTTATCTTTTTTGTCGACATTTTTCTCATAATTTCTTGAAATTTTTCACAGGTTTTTGAATATTATGCAACCATTTTTTAAATATTTTACAAGAATGTGAACTAGATATTTGATATTTTGACGTTTTGTGTCTTTTATCAATATTTTGCGGCCATCTCCCAACTTTTTAAAGAAATTGTTTTAACATATAGAGATATTTTGACATTCAAAGCTTTATTATTTATTAAACTTTAATTTTTGTTTCACCACAAAATATACGAAATAAAAGAAAGAATCAATATGGTTGTTCTAGATTCAAGAAAGTTAGTATATCTTTTATAGTATACCTTTATCGTTTCAAATGAAGGCACCCTACACTCGCTTTGACTTCATCAAACGAAAGATTCCTAACTTCTTTCGTTTGATGAAGTCAAAGCGAACAAAAATGTGGTCAATTTTTCTTTAATATTAATTTCTAATGAGAAAATGTGAAACATTTTTTTGTCAAATTTTTATGATAATACTGCAAGAATGCTTTTATGTTGTGAGAAACAATTGATATAATATTATTAGAATCATGTGTTGATTTACTTTTTTTTTCCATAATTTTGAAATCTTATAAGATTATTTATTATAATAAGAATAGTTTGCAAGAAAAGAAAAATGCGGGAGCGCGCGATATGCATGAAATGCGAAAACGCGATGGCACAGATTACGTTTCTATTTTTATAGCACTTTCAAGGATTTCAGTCAACAAAACTAAACCGCGAAGTATTGATTAAACGGGTAACTAAGGAAAAGCCCCGTATAAAATATTCAAGCCGCCTACTTTTAGTTATTACATGGAAAATGGGGGAGAAATAATTCGCCCCGTTTTCAAATAAAACAAAGAAAATACAACAGTGGCATCATTGGGGTATGCCGATGCTTAAATCGATTTGGTATAAAATGCATGCGATTGGTAATAGCCGCTTATTAATGCATTATTTATATAGACGCGGGGTGATTATTGTACTTTCCGAATGGGGGAGAACAATGCATTTTTCCAAATTGGTTTGGAAATTGAGGTTAAAAATTAATGAGGGTAATTTCATTCCCTTTAATATTAATTACGTTAATGTTCTTGGCTCACACAGTGATTTTTTTTTAGATATACAAGAACATTACATTTACAAAAATTAGTTTCAATTAATAATAATTAATTTAAATATATTTTATTGCACTTGACTCTATTTATTAAAACATATTTTAAATTAATGCAAATAAAATAAAATAAATTGTTTGAAAATATATAACCTATGTTTTAAGACGCACATTTCGTTATACAATATCTTCGTCAGGTAATAGTAATAAATATAATAACAAAAAAATAAATGTAACAGATGTATAAATAACGATTGACAAGAAATTAAATTTAAATATACATGTACTAATAAAATAATTAAATACTTAATTAAACTTAGCTATTGAAATTTGATTTAATTTAAAATAAATAAATATTAATTGATATTGTACTGGATATTCTTATAATTGTTTTTATTATGTAATTAAATTATAAAAGGTAATTTTGTAGTATGAATATTGTGTTTAGTAATTTATTAAAAATCGGTTCATCCCGTTTGCATATTTCAGCCATGCTCATCAAATAGCTTATTAAAATTCAAGATCAATACCAACTTGCATATCAACCCCTCATTTATCAATACCATTTAGTTGTTAGAATGTAAATAGGTTTTGCAAAAACTAGTTACTAGTAATTATGCAAGATCAATAGTATCAGATACGATAGACGAATCGCGACGAGGTATTTCTTCGACAATTTTCGTCCCCTCATTTAATTTGCTTTATTTTATTTTGGGTATTTTTAGATTCATGTCAAGTAGTAGTCTCACAGTAAAATTAACTTTGTCCCTTGCACATCTTACTTTTAAAATAAATATAGTAATTAAATTAGTATCATATAAAATTACCAATAAAAATATTAAATTATTATAAATATTTAGTTAATTGTGGTGGTGATGGTATGGAATTTGTGTTTCTTCTTTGATCTCGTGCTGCATGTGATTGTTTTAATTTTTGGTTTCTAATCTAATCGATTATTTTTTCTAATTGCAGTCAAGGAGGAAGAATATGACGAAGAAGGCGAGAAAAGCCGACGATTTAGATGAATTAAAACAGGAATTGGACATCGATTATCACAAGATCTCACCAGAAGAATTATACCAAAGGTTCCAAACACATCCAGAAAATGTGAGTATTTTAAAGTTTTATATAAAAATAAGTGATTTAATCCAAATTTCTTGAGATTTTTATGTAAATGGGAATATTTAAAGATCATTTATAATTATTAGCAAGAGTCTTGCAACGCTGTTTTTTTTAATCGTTTTCTACTATAAACTTTTGAATACGGCCTATTTTACGACAGCTGAGGCTTCCCGAAAATTTCGATGTTCTCGTTCAAACATTATTTTTAAAATTTCGAGTTTAATGAATTGGAAGTAATTGGTAGTAAATTATTTATTTTGTATTTGATTAAAATTTTTTTTTAATATTAAGGTTTGTCAATAAATAATTGATTTTAATTTTTCTTAAACGTCAGATTTTCATCGTTCTGTACTGCTTAGAAAAGAATTAGTCTTCTACTTAGTATCTTTATATTTTTTATAAAAAAAAGTATAATTGAGTGGATATATTTAAAATAAACTCATGAATAAAATTAACTCACCACCCAATTAAACTTGTATAATTACAATAATGAATTTAATTTGATATTGCAATAACATTTTCATGAAAGTTAATTGTTAGGTACTGAGTAGTACGTTGTAAATGCTAGACATTTTTTTATTAAAAAAATTTTTGGACACAGCGCAAATCTGTAAACAAAAGACAAATGAAACCAATTTATGGACCTAGAGCTAATCTAATATTGTGTGTGTGCTCCTCTACTGCTAATTGCTGCTTCTATGCGTTATGGCTTAGGTCAATTTTGAATGACTTCTTGGGGAGTATTTTGCCATTCTTAAATTGCTGTGTCTATAACTTGACTGTGGTTTGCAGGTAGAGGTGTACAGCGTCAAACCTTTTTTCTTTTAATATTGTCCTATTGATGCTGGCTATTCCATGACCGGATAGCAACAGTATTTAAATAGCGAATAACTTGCTTTGCAACATGAGGACGAGTAGACTCCTGCATAAACAAAAAGGAGCCTCAGAAAAGAAGCAAATGGTATTATATGGGCAACAATCATGTGCCCAAGATAATATATAATAAATTTGCATTTATTGACCTAACACGTATAGAGAGCAAATATAAGTGGAAAACAAATGCTTCCCTAAAACATTACAGAACCACCGCGCTAAACGCTACTCCTGGAAAGATACTGCAACTCTCCTGGTTTTTGTCACACACACACTCATCGTAAAATTTAAGGCTAATCCTCGTTTTGTCCGAGAATAAATCACCCCCTTAAGCTGGCGGTGCCCAACCCTGAAAAAAATATTGCTCCATGTGGAAAATTATAGGCTAATTAAGTACCATATTTTTAAATTTGAGGCTCATAATTTTTTACTATTCTGTATCTTAAGCCATCGGAACATGCAAGAGTACAAAAAATGTTGAGCCTAAAATTTGGGAATATGGTACTTAATTAGCCTATAATTTTCCACGTGGAGCCATAATTTTTAGACGACTTGGTGCCGCCAACTTAACGAGGGTGAATAAATCCATCTACCAATCATTAAGAGTTGATGATTTCCCGTAAAATGCAATCTTTGAATTTTGGCCTCTTGTGTGAACATGGGTTTCTTAGTTGGTTTTCTGCTTGATTAAAGCGCCTTCTAATTGTTCGAGAAGATACAAGAATATTGTGAGCAGCTACGAGCTCATGTTTTAGGATGGTATTAGCCGTTATCCTGTTTCTTAGAGAGGATAGTTTAAGAAAACCCAATCTATTGGATCAGTACATTATTTTTATCCTTATACTAGCGTTCGTTAGTAAGAACCTGCCTCGTTAAATCATCTATTGTATTGGATTAGTACACTGTTTTTACCCTTGTCCCGGCATTTATAAGTGAGATCCTGTTTCGGTATATGTAAATAAATTGTGTTATTTAAATGAATTGAGGTATTAAAATATTCAATTTATGAGTATGGGAAAAATGATTTTCTGCGATTAACTTATTGTTTACCCCTAACGGCCTTAACCAGTAGGCTATATATTTACTAAACTAGACAATGGTTCACAGCTCTTCACATATTTACTTTAGATACATATTTATCTCAGCATATGCATGCATCATAAATTGATAGTTACATCCCATTTTTATCATAAACGTCTTATATTGCACAAGGGCCACTTTATTGACTTGATGAAAAGTCAAAATACGATATCATACCTAATACTTTTTTAACAATGGCAATTTTTGATAGAATTGTTCTTTATTGTCGCACCATTTGTGTATATGTGTTATTAGGTTATATCAGTTTAAGAGCTACCTTGTAATTGATAATACTCGTGGAGTTTTATACAGCCAGTAACTGTTACTACATCTTGTTGAAATAACATGTTAGTAATTCGTTCTAATTGTTATGGCGTGAGAAACGTTTGTAAAATATTTATGTAGCGCCTAAAAAACCACACCAAACAGCGACCAATTTATGAGAATTTTCATCTTCAGAATATCTAAAATTTTGTTTGTTAACCTTCCAAATAACATTAGATTTGTTGGTCATCAATGAATTGTGTATAGATTTTCGATACCGATTTAAAAATGCTTGACAAAATCGCTTCCTTATCTCGATTGTTATTGTGCTGAACTATTTAGTATTTATGAGGATAAAATTTTTATTTTGTTTTTATGTGGGAGTACTGGGGGCTGCGAATGGAGATGTACTTTGGACGTGGATGCATATGGAGCAGATGTGGACGTAAACCCAATTTTAAAGTTAGGTTTGTGTCTCCAGGTTGGCAGTGGCGAACCCTTCTATCTACGACGTCCAGGTTTTGTAATACTCCTTAATAGAACAATTTGTACGTGGATGTGCGCCAATTGCAATGTCTCCAAATCAATATTAAATTTATTAAATTATGTTTTGGTTGTATTTTAGAAGCCATAGCATTTAGGTATTCGTTTCTATTGTTTTTTTTTCCACATCTTATTTACAAATTTGTGCGATAATATCGATACGATCATTCTTACTTCTTTTGTTGTTTGCATATCTTCCTCTACGGGGGTTTTTAAAATTTGTCAGGCCAAGATCAATGTAAAGAATGCATGTTTTGCCCTTTGAATTTCGTAACGGTTTACACTGTCACTACTACCAGTTCCTTTTAAGCTTTTGATTATGTAGACTACAAGGGAGTATATTGAGATATGTAATAAAGTCTTTAAAAACTTTTTTTGCTAAGGTGATGCATTTCAAGAAGTTTTATTTACAAAGAGTAAGGTTTTTTGTTGTAGTAGACAGGCAAAAGGTTTTCTTTCTGTAGAAGACAGCTACTTGCTCGTGGGTGTCTCGAATTTGACTCGATTTATTAGATAATATACAGTTTACTTCCAAACTGCATGCATTTTGTGTTGGTTTTTCAATTTTATATTTGAATATAATTATATAATATTTAAAAATTACGGTTAACATGTTGAACAATAGTGGTTGGTTTTTCAAGTAGCATCAGAGTCCCGTTCTCCGCGACCCCAATATATTGATAGTGTATGACGAGTTTCTTGGCTCTAAACCAGTGTTTCCCAACCGGTGTGCCGCGGCATACTGGTACAGGAACTACGTACGAAGTCTGTCACGGAAGCCACTTTCCGCTCTTATATGTTATAACATATTGGTATATTAAATTTGTTCTTGGCTTATTCTTTTTAACTATTAACTTTGCGACTTTTTTGTAAATTTTATTAACTTCTGGAATGAAGGAAATATAATCCTTTATAATTTAAATCCCAATCATTTGTATTTTTCATAGATTCTGGTGGGCCCCAGAAAATTTTCTATTCTTTAGAGCAGTGTTTCCTGGGTATGATTATCAACATCTCCCGAATGTTTAAAAGAGTTATTGCACTAAGCGATATCTTGCATGACTTTTCTATAAGCACAAGTCTTAGATCTAGTGTAATTGGTAAATGTGCCCTGAAGGGAAAGTTTAAGGTCGGGTTTTGAGCAGTAATATCTGTCCGCCCTTGTTTTTGCACAGATAACTCATGTGTATTGTTTGCATTGCTCTGAAGAAACCAGCCTAAATAAATCAGGGGTAATCGATTCACCTATATAAACTTTTATAATAAACCAAATTTAAATGATTCTAAAATAAAACCATCTTTCAGCTTTTGGTACTTTTTTTATTTTTTTATTTTGAATTTTGTAATTTTGATAATGTACTTACAATTTACCATTATTTATCCCCACCAGTAAGTAGGATAAATATCTCAGTTAAGAATATGGTAGCAAACTAATCCGTTGTTTTTAAGGAGGAGATTACTTTTTATATTAGAAATAGAGTTAGACCTATGGGGAAAAGAGCTTTACGGTTTTTGTAAATTGGCATTGCTATTCATTCATCAAAGCATTATACTTCTATTGGAGTTTAGCTGCTCCTTCTGGAGCTCTTCCATTTCGTCCTATCTTTTGTTGCTTCTTTTCAGTTTTTGAAGCCTAGTTGCTTCAGATCTTTTGCAACCTCGTTTTTCCACCTAATTCTCGGTTTTCCTCTTCTTCAATATCACAGTTAAGAACTTGGTAGCAAACTAATCCGTTGTTTTTAAGGAGGAGATTGGATTACTTTTTATATTAAAAATAGAGTTAGATCTATGGCGAAAAGAACTTTACGGTTTTTGTAAATCGGCATTGCTGTTATTAACATTTATTGTTGTTGCACCACTCTATCTTGATCAAACTTTGAATATACGTTAGTTAATCAGTTATTTTTTACTTCGTGGCGAAACGAAAGAAGGAATTAAGAAAATGTTTCTATTCTTATTTTGACAGCTGAGGTCATTGGCTGTAGAATATGTTTTTAATCTTATTTAAACAAATAGCCTTTATTCTTGATGTTAAATTTGTACTTATTGCACACACATATTTGTCTACTGGAACTAATTACCGATTCAACAGTTTTATACATACCTATTTCAATGTTTAGTGAATCCGGAAGTAAAATCATCTCAAAACAACCTGCAACTAACGGTTGCACCTTCTTTGACCATTCAACCTTTTTGAGGAGTGTGTCATATTTTATGCTTAGTCTAACGTGTGTTACATTACTGGATGTTTGAGTAAACTGGTATGAGCTTATGTCAATCATTTCTATTGATGGACTGATGAGGTTCTATCAATCGGTGTGTCACATTAAACTAGCATGAGTGAAAGTAGAAAGTACTTAATCAATTGACAAACGAGCTAAAGACTTAAATATTCACTGATAGTTGTCTGGCACTAAGCAGATTATTATAGTGTGGCCTAATTTGGAAGTAACTATTTGTAAATGAAAAGTAAAAATACTAGAAGAGTTTTATAAGATTGTATTGAGATCATTTTGTTTAGAGTTGTTGTTTTTCTTAAAGTAAAGTGTGATTTTTTAAATCTATTTATATATATTATGGCTTCTTCTATTATTTGGTTTATTTCCAAAGATATTGCGACAGAACTAGCACATTGTATGGGGAACTTTTTCACATAGAATCCAATTGTTCGCTTACTTCTATTTTATACTTTTGAAATATTTAGTCGACATTAGGCGAGTTTTTCGACATATGGTAAGGTGGTTACAGTAATTACTATTACTACTGCATTTTTGTTAGTTGTGGTTATTGAAAGGAAGTGTTATGGCATCATTGATATAAATCATCAACGCTTACTACAAGTTGCCTAAAATAACTCTACTTGCAACGTAGGTTACGCGTGGGTAGTGCATTTGGAGCGTGGGGTATTGAACGGTATAATTACACATAACTATTATTGTAACTACGAGTAACCATAGTATGTCTCGAAAACTGTAGTCTATATACTTTAAAATGCAGACTGCGTTATTCTTACCTGTTTTAACTATGCATTTGATTTCTTATGATCTACATAAATTATAATATTCTGAAAAATGTAGCGTCAGTTCTAGGTGCGATCGCTGATCAAGTTTCTGCGTTTTAAGTCAAAGCGAACGTGTTAAAATAGCTACCTTTTCGTTCAATGTGTATCAAAAACAAAGAAAATGTTAACGTGATGATTTACATATTATTAATGACACATTACATTGAGTTTCTTAAACTAACGATTTTTTTTTAAAGCGATCATATTAAGCTGCTGGTTTTGCCAATTATAAAACATAAAATTTCTATTTCTTTGATTGCTCTATAAATATACGCCGCGACTATTAACTTTATGAGTATCTTAGGTTATACTCATTAAACTGTTATTTTTGTTATATTAGGGGAATAATTTGGTTGCAATTTTATTACATACTCAATATATTTATACCAGTTAAAAATTATTATATATTTTATTTGTTTTACCTATAAAGATACCCAATATAGTAGATTTGATTATAGTTGCACTACCATTTTTTATGTTTAGTTAATGATCAGCAATAACTGACGAATAATTTAATATTATTCATCAGTTATTGTTGATCATTTTGTATAAGTTGATGTAAGTGCTTGTACATTTTCCTAAATGCAGCACTTTATTAGTTGTTGTACTGGAAATTAGTATGTTTACAATAAAAATTATGTAATAAAATAAATATGTTGCTAGTTTTATAACTCTTAGTTATAGCTCATGAATTTATATTTAGAAATTTTAAGATTTTCTTTCAATATTTATATTCCTCTTAATTTTTCAAGGTTATACCAAAATAAATGCACATTATATTAATAAGTACATATGTAAATCGGTATGGCTAGACACTTCGGAATGTTCAGATTTGGCAATGATGAAATTGCAAAAGTTAATAATGAAATTGTCACCCAAAACAAATTAAATTTGAGATATTTTTAATTACTTTTATACACGTTAATTTATAAATCGATATTTATTAAACGTAATTTGATAAATCCCTCAATCACCTATTAATAACAGGGAAAAGTAATTTCATATTTCATTACAAAATTTATTTGGTTTATAAATGAAACATTTTACTATAATATGTAGCAATTACTTAGATGTTAATGATTCTGTGAAACAAAATAGCATTTAAAATTAATTGGCCAAATTTATTACTTTATAAAAACCTCTTTTTTCAAGCACCGCCAACATGTAAACGATTTGTTTAGAATGGGTTTAATTAATCACAAATTTGATTAAATTGTTG
>JARJEC010118234.1:0-10788 GCA_030264575.1 Tachinus sp. AB-2021
CATACCAGCGCAATAAGTTAATTACAAAACTTTAACTACATGTAGGAAATTATACAATCTGTATTGGTTGTTTAACGATTGTAATTATTTGGCTTTCATATTTATGTAAATTGATTATACATATTTTTAAACTATATTTGTTTTAACTTAAGATGTAACAATTATTGAATTTGAAAAAAAAACTGTTTGATTGAGGTGAGTTTTCCTAGATTTTCATACCCTGGTTCCAGCATTTAAAAACATTATTTTTCAAGGAAGCAATGCAATGCCTCAAAATTAATTGTAATTTTATATAAATTTGGAGAAATGTAATAACAAAACAACAAAACAAATATAGCAGCCAGCAATTGATATGATAAAGAGTTGGTTGTGTACGTCGAAATGACATTCTAAGCAAAATAAAATATAATAAAGAGGGCAAGAAAGCATTAACAGCAGGGCTTTTCCAGGGTACGGGCTACTTCTAATTTTTTGTTAACTATTGTCGATCCACCAGTTTATTAAATGATTGTAGAACAGGAGAAGGAAACACTAAATAAAAGAACTATTAATTTAAAAACAAAAAAGTGCCAAAAACGTTAGAAAAATGACAAAAACGGTATATAGAAGAAAAGAAAAGGACAGCAAAATAGAAGATAAAAGAATGGATAGAGTGCTACTATACAATGCAAATATTAACCGCACCAAAGTATTTGTAAAGAATATAGAAGATGGATAAAGAAGTAAGATACATAATTTTACAAGAAAGTACTGAAAACAACTTAGAACACAATCATATAGAGGTTTGTTGGGGTTAGGTTAAGAGTTAACTTATGAAAAATCAAGACGATGTATATCAATAAAATTATACTTTGTTTATATTTTTTTATTGTGATAGTATCGTTTACACTTTTTTAATTTTTGTTAAATTAATTTCTTTAATGATTATTTTTTATCCATCAAGTTTTTTAAAAAAATTTGTTGTTTTTGTATTACTTTGTTTATTTTTTTAAAAATTATATTTCATTATTTTTGTTATTATTTATTCTTCGTTCTTTTTGTATTATTCCTATTATTTTTTAGGATGCGTTTGTTTTAATTTTTCTTTCATTTTTTGTTCTTTTGATTATCGTTTCTTATAATATTCTTTGGTGCATTATTTTACTTTTTCATCTTGCGACACACGCAGACTATAGGTTAAGTGTATAATCAATTATTGTGTTTATTAAAATAAGAGAATGATACATCTTCTATATCAAATGTTGCTTTATGATGGACTAATTAAAGGATGTCATGTTGTTGTAAATGGTCCTACCAACTAATAAGAGTTGCCCGTTAGTACAAACTTTAATGTGCAAAATAAAGCAGGCTGATGAAGTTTTGAAGAGCCACAATGTAAATGTTCTCATAATCATGCAAATGTAAATATTAAATCTCGATACTTACATTAATTGAAGACCTCGGAACAATACGCCATAATTTAAATTTTAAAGAGTTGCAATTTTTAAATTGAATTAAGTCGTCAAATATGTTAATAACTTCATAATCTTTATTATATTTGTTCTTTGTATATTGGAGTGTGCAATGAATATGAATTAGTAAAAAAGTACAGATTATATTAATATTTGAGTTTTAATTTGCATTACTCAATAAATTAATATTGTGGTTTATAACCTTTTTGCTACAAGGTCTTCAATTATTAAAGATGTAGTAATATGGTAAATGGTTAATGACAAAAAACTAAAGCTTGTGTTTAGTGTTAGATTAAATATTGCTAAGAATAAAGTGTTTTTATATTAGAAAGCAACTTTTTCCAATTCATAAAAGAGTATTAATATTTTATAATACACATAAACTAGAAATTGTTGCAGAATAATGAATCCGAAAACTATTTACGCAATATAATAATAATAATACCACATATAAAAATTAAAATTTTTTTCATCAACTTTCACTAAAATTGCAACTTTTCTTTTTAGTATATATGTAATTTAGTTTAATTAATAGAGTGCTACAATAGTAAGAAATACGGAAATTTTAGAAGGAAACGTGTGGAAACATACACATATAAGTAATAATTTATTGTTACCTCCTCCATCCCGTGACAGGTCTCTTTTGTAATTCTTCTTCAGTTAGGCCCCACAGTCCTACACACGCTAGAATCCAGCCAGCAATTAATAATATACATATTACTAAAACTCTTATTGGAAGCAGGACTACAGTCAGGAAGGCAGTCTGAAATAAATTAATACGCAATCAAAACATTTAATTAAGCAATTAGTATTAGAATAGAGTTTTAAATTAATTTGTATTCCATCGATGAATGAATAAGTTTCGTGTTCATATTGAAACGCTTTTAATTCATTGTCTTCCTGTTTAATATGCACACTTTCAAATTAACGTTTGCAACAAAACAAAAACTAACATACCTACTTTCATTCCATACAAGGTCAAAGACAATAATAAATAATTGTACTGTTGAGTCTGCTAAAGTGTAATGTTACATTTCGCATGCTTTAATCATTCCGATTTTTTGAATAGCAAGTGATGAAAAGATATCTCCCGCGAATGCATTGATATTTTTTTTTGACCCACTAACCCTGCTCATCTGTATAACAAGTGTGGTAATAACGGGACCCTCATACATAGAATGGCATTTTCACACTTTTCATAGAGTAATTCATGTCAGTATGGCAATGAAATCTTGAATTAAGATCGATTATCAATTATCGCTATTGAAAAGATTATGATTACCAATTTCTACAAATATTCTAATTTTTTTTTGTTTTGTATCTATATTAATTAAATATTAATTAAATATTTATTAGCTAATTTTTATTTATAATAAATAAAACATCATTTAAAAGTCAACAGATTAATAATTATAAAAGCAAATAAACAAATAATGATATAACTGTTTCAGTCTCGACGAATTCGGAAGAAGAGAAAGTGTTTTGGTAGATCGAAGAAAGTGAAAACATCTAGAGATTATTAAAGAGAAAATATAATAAACGTGAATCTCGATAATGATTATGTATATTGTATGTGTATCATGATAACGATTTGATTTACAAAAAAACAATTTCGTTATTAAATTAAAAATAAAATAATCATAGTTTCAGCACTTCCTTGCAAATTTCAGTATTTACATAATGTTCGTAATCAACGTTTCCGTTATTGGTTTCATTAAAAAGGCAAGGTCATCTTTTTAATTAAACTAATAACGCAATTCTTTAGTAAAGTTTGAATATTATCATAATATATATTATTGCGGTAATTTACATCGTTCCAAATTAAATTTATAAACTGATCCATTAAAACAATTTACAAGCAAATGAAATAACATTATAATTTTAAGTACTTAATCTGACTGTGTTATTGCAATTTTAATTTATGAATATAACTTAAGCATTATAAGATATTAATTAATAAACTATTTCCCAATATTATACAAAGAAAATAGATAACCATCCAATGTGTGATTTGTTGAATCGTATATTACAATAAATATATAATTTTTCATTTATTTCTTGAGTAATTACTTTTTATTTGTATATAACGACGGCATCGATGCTTGCACGGCTAATCACCGATGTCAGAGATCCTCATATATATTTTACTTACAATTCATAGAGATTTTACCTACATTTTAAGAGTTTCATTACCTCTTTAAGTTAAGTTTGGAGAAATTTTGTTTCAGTATTTCTAGAACACATTAAATCAAAATAGGAGAAGCATTTTATTTTCATTTGGAAACCAATTTAAGTAAATTGTATAACAATGCTATTAATTGAAACAAATATATAATATTAAAAACATATAAAAATAAAAGAACAACCTAACTCATTTTGAAACAACTCATATTTGGTAAACATCACAACCATTGAAATAACAGAAAAGATTAAAGTAGTCAATCAAAAGCTACCTGAATCTGAAAATTGAATTAAAAATACAGCTTTTATCAGAACTTGAAAAAAACAAACATTTGTAAATACAAAATCATCGGTCAGCCAAAGGGCTTGTTTCCGCTTATCCAATAAATTTTCCTTGCTACGGCATTAATAAAGTTCTATTCTATTCTTTTTCTCGTGCAATATCCATTATCGAAAGTTATCGAATATGCTAGCCGCCATAACGTTGTTTAATGCTGCCACTTAATATATTATTAAATTAGCTAAACAATTGTCTAAGATTGCCAACAATAACGCCCCTCTTTTTTTCTGGAAATATTTTTCTTATATTTTCATTAAATAAACAGATGCAAATTATTATGTCTTCGGATGTATTATAATGTTCCTAAAATCTGATAACTTAAAATGAAAGTTTCTTAGATTTTGGAAACTTTAAATGACATCGAAAAGCAAACTAGACTTCAATGATAAATTAACTTCCCTTTAATTTGTTTACTGATTGTCTTAAGGAAAATTTTTGTGATGCATTTCCAAATAAATTAAATAAATTTAGCAGTAAAAAGAACACATTTAAAGCAATGAGTTACGCCAAATTCTCAAAGCTTACCAAAATTCTTCAAATCCTCAACTTTTGGATTTACGTAATAGGTATAGACTGTTTTACAGAAATGCGATCACAGAACATAATATATACGTGAATAATAATCATATTAATTCATCCAAATAACAAGATTAAAGCTATGTGGGATATCATTAACTCCAAAAGATTGAAATCTGCAACGCGTGATAATGACGTGATATAAATGTTCAGCATTTTAATACGTTTTTTTGTTACTGTTGCGCATAAAATAATAGAATTTTTGCCCAAACCTAGCACTGATCCTATACAGCTTATGTGTAATCTTAAATGGCCAACCATGTTAATTTTTGTGAAGTTTCGCCCAACACTGTCAGAGAAGCAATCAATGGCTTAAAAAATAGCAAAAGCAAAGATATTTATGTTGTTAGTATAGATGTGTTGAAGTGCATAAGTTCTAAAATTTTAGCACCTTAAACATATTTAATTAATTTATGTATAAAGTCCAATACATTTCCAAATGGCTTAAAAATTGCTCCGGTAATTCCGATATATCAAAAGGCAATGTTAATAACTATCGTCCTATCTCTCTTGCCTAATTTTTCTAAAATTTAAAAACCAACTCTTACAGTATTTTAAACAAAACAATATTTGTTTAAACTTGCAATTTGGATTTTGAAAAGGACGTTCAACTGTCGACGCTATAATAAAATTTATTTCTGATACCATTGATTGCTTTGAAAAGCGGCACTTTTCTGTTGCAATATTTCTTGACCTCAGTAAAGCGTTCGACCGTGTGTCTCATACAATACTTCTTAGTAAACTGAACTTCTACAATGTTCATACTAATAGTTGCAAACTATTACTATCACATCTTACAAATAGAAAACAATGTTTAAAGTTTAATAATGCCCAGTCTGAATTTCTTTCAATTGAGCACGGTGTTCCCTAAGGGTCCATTTTGAGTCCACTGTTGTTTTTAATATTTTTAAATGACTTGCCAAACTGTATTAAACTATCAAAACAAATATTGTTTGCGGATGATACTACGATGATAAGCAATTCTAAAGTACTATAGGAAGATACGAAGTTAGATATGTGATCACGGTCGATTCTCTCCAATCGATGATACAACTAAAATTCTGGGGCTACACTTGGATTTGCATTTAACCTGGTGTAATCATGGAGATGCATTAGCATCTAAATTAAATCGGAATACTTATATGTTGCTTTGCGAAATTTCTCAAACTGTATCACAAGAAACCTTTAGATTGGCATATTACTACCTAATTCAATTACACCTCATATTGTTTATTTATTTGGGGTCATTCAGCGATAAGGCATCGCATTTTTGCTTTGCAAAGAAGAGCAGTGCGAATAATTTCTGGATGTAATTACAGAGATGACTGTCGCACCCACTTTATTGGTCCAAAATTATTAATACTGCCTTCTTTATGAGTGTTAACTATATATCAACAAACATTTAGCGGTATATAAAACTCATGAAAATGTTCACTAATATAACATGAGGAAGAAACAAAATGCATATCCAAGTTGACACCGACTTTCAGATGGGTAAAAATACATACTATGCAATAAAACTTTTTAATGTGTTAACTTTAAACATAAGAAATATACCATATAATATATTAAAAACTAAAGTTAAAACTTTACTTCTAGGGAACTGTTTCTATAGCTGGGAGTAAAATGTATGCCTCAAATTTTTATTGTATGTATCATATTATTGACATGTGCAAATCTGATGTTCTAGCACGAATAAATAAAGAAAACTCAAGCAAAAGATCGAGAATCAACTGACAAGATTTTTTTTTCTTCACTTTTAACAATATGCTTTTATTTTGTAACCTGTCCTGTTAGTTAGTTTCCACTAACAAACAGCATAAAACTTTAATAATACTTAAACTACAACACCTACTGTTGTAGCTTTCATTCAAATACTGTAACATTTTTTGGATGTATATTGATAAACAGTAGAGCATTAAAATAAAAACTAGTTTCCAAAACTTACTTTATTAGGAGTTTAAAATTTATTAACCCAATTTTATAGACCATTACTAAACACCGCTTGATGACTATTATAAATTAATCTAAGCGTCATAAAAGTTGTTTTAAGCTTATTCATTCCTAAAAATTTCGTATCACCCTCTCACAGCAGTATGGGACGGTAATCGCAAACTTTGAAGAACAAGTATAGAATTGCATTGCAGAAAATGGATCAAAACTCATCATCTGTCTGATTTAATTTTCAGAACATAATTTCAATTTTTATTATTAAATGATAACATCTAAACTTTCATATTTTTTGAGTAGATTTTTGTATGTTCAAAAATAGTTGAATTGTTCTTATTTCAAAAACTAGAGGGGCGTTTTCTACCCTACATTGTATCTTTTATTTGATAATAAGAGTTAAATTAGTTTTATTTCAGGGAGAAAAATATTGAAAAAATAATAAATATTTACACACATATTCATTGTATTTCTAGATAGATTACGTAAATTGAATATATTGATTTTTGTAATTCAATTTTGTTTATGTCATTTCACGAATATACAAAACGTACATACTGGACAAAAATAAAATAAAAAATAAAGTAACATTCTAAATACAGACATTTTATTTGGTTAGCAGATAATGATGATTGATCGTTGGAATAATTTGGCGACATCAAAATAAGCCAATAAATTACGAAACTGCTGCTATACAGTTTCCCATTTCCTTAGCAACGTCTTTAATCAAGAATCAATTAGCCCCATTTTTCTGGAGAAGTCGTTATTGCTGTTTAAGTTTGTCTTCCTAGGATTTCCTCAATTTGCTCGCTCTTAACTTCGACCTAATAAAGTTTAGATTAATCTTATTGAATGGGCTATCAATTAGAACATTTGACTAACAACTTAATCAATTGATTCACTTTATAATATTAAACCAATTTTAAATGAAAAATATTTCTATATTTTATAATATACATATATATTGGTATAAATATAAAAAAAAGTAGAAAGTTCAAAATTCGCATCATAAGAGAATTAAATGAAATAGCTCTCATCATAACTACTTTACAATTAACGATGTGCACAAAATAATGACCAGTTCTAACAGTTGCACATGACTTTGGAATAAAAGAATATTTGACTTGATTATATTATACGCAATAAAATATTGAGTGATAAATAACATTAAAATACTTTATTTTGCGCTTCTAGGCAAATTTCTAATGCATACCGTAATAGATTTCATTTTGATTTTATTATATCATAACAATTAGTTTATTATATATATATATAGCTATTTTGAATCTTACTCAATGATAAAACAGTATATTTTTTACGAAGTTTTCCAAATAAATATAAATAAAAAATCAACAAAATTTAAATAAATAATTTTTAAATACAATCGTAAAATGGTACTTCTTTTAAATTTTAGTTAGTTATAAGATCAAACCTTTGCAAAACTTTTTATACAAACAAAGTTGTTAAAATTGAACCATTTCGCTCAAATCTATTATAATTTTAAAATTAGGTAGTTTTTTGGTACACATTACACTATATATATATATATATATATATATATATATGAGGTTCCTTTAATTAAAAAGATGACTGTTACAATTTCGAGGGCTACATACCTACATACGATTTTAGATTTTTTATGTTGACATTATCAACATACAGGTGTTTTAGTGTGCTTGGCAATTTTTGTTATAAAAAAAATTAATAAAAAAATCGGTATTCAAATTTATGTTAAAAATAAAATAAAATACTCCAACGTACTTGAAATGTTAACTGTGGCATTTGGAGAATCTAGAGTAAAAAAATGATTAGAAGTAAGAATAATGTTTTGGCCAACAACAGCAGCACTCTAATTATGCTTTAGCCACCGTATTCACCAAACTATTTAATGTTCTAGGTAGGAAGACTATTGCCACAATTGAGGATATATAGACCCCATCGTTGGAAGAAAATACCAAGTGCAAATATAAAAAGTGCTTCAAGGATTTCAAAAGGTATTGGCACAAGTACATTATATCGGTACAGGATTACTTTGAAAGGGACAAAATAGATATTGATGATTAAATACAAGAATTATAAGAAAAACAAAACACTATTTTTTTAATTCAACCAACCTTTTATAGTCACCTGCTGTTCTTTTATTTATTATTTACTTTACAAAAGTCAATCATTCACAAATTCTGATAAAATACCATTTAGATAGATATGTCGATCAAATGTAAAATTCTGTTTTAATATTGTATATTTATTCATTACAATCTCAAGTAATCATTTGAGAGCAAATTATTATTTTTTTAATAAAATAAACTGCTTAAAATGCTCTTAAAACCTGAAAGAAGCTCAAAAATAACTAAAATAAAGCCAATAAAAGTAACGTAAATGCATACTTTTAAATATTTAGACGTATTTTAACTATTTATATTATATTATATAGTCATAATCATAATATATTGACAGCACTGTATGATATAATTATTTATTATAAAACAATAACTAATATACCAAGTCACAATAAAAATGTATTTTTTATAAACTAAGAAGAAAAAAAACAAAAAACTAGAGGTCGGTCGCAATGCGGACTAAAACTTTTCCCCCAACAATATATTTCCGCCTTCAATTCTTTACGTAAACAAGAATAATTTTAAATTCAATGAGATAAGTAGAATGTTGGCATGTGTTGGTGGAGGATAGTATAAAAGTAAAGGTAGATCCGGTCGGTCGTTTGCCCAGATTTTGACAGTAATTCACACTGATCACGTAGGTTTTGCTTTTCCCACGATGGTCAACATCTCAAAGGCTCTATTGCTTTTTTATTTTTTTCTAAATCGAAAAAAGTAATACATTTGTATCTTTTTTGTGTTTGGGAATTTTTTAATGAAACAAAAACCAAAATATGCAGATTAGAAATCTACAAATTAGTTTCATAATATTTTGTTATAAATATCATAGTTTTCTTGTAAATTAACAGAATTCTTATTTTTGACGTTTCTAAAGCGTTTTTAAAAGTTAGGTATTAAACTATCTATCTAAAACTAATTTAATTCAAATTCTAGGGTTAAATACTATAGAATTGAGCAACTACATTTCTTCATTTTTTATTTTGTGCAAATCGAGGCCGTTTATGGCAATTTTTGAAGGATGAAGAAAAATTGACCACCCTTGTTGCCAACTTAACCACTCGAACCAAATTTTTGGGCCGCACAACTAGATCTTACATATTCCCCAAATTTCAGAACAATATCTTAAAAACTGTTTGCGTTATGCTTGACACACATATACACACCCATGCATACATACATGCATACAGACATTTTTCTAAAAACCACATTTTTAGACTCGGAGATCTATAAAACGTATATTTCTGTTGAAATTACAATTTTAAATTTTTGATATGAATCCAATACTTTTCCCTATATGTATACGGGGATATGTAATAAAATAGCTTATAATTCAAAACACTTTTAATTAAAAGTCTTTCGAATTTCTAAATATAAATTTGTAATAATAAATATATTGAAACTTTTAACATATTTCTAAATTGTCCAATGTAAAAGATATCCTTCTATCGGATAAATATATTAACAGAGAAACTTCGATCTGCGTCTGCAGAAGTAATAGGAACAAATTTAAAATTAACTAAATTTTTTAAAATTGTTTATATTGTTCATTTTTAAGGCAATGCTTTTTTTACAATACGTAATATATATCTAATTTTGCTTAGGTCGTTTGAAATATTTTGAATAAAATCACTACAAAATCCACTGCGCCTGTAAGTATTGTTTGATACGATTTTGCAATTCTTGTAATTCTTACAAAAGCGTAACAATTCATTAATTTCTTATAAAATTCATGTATGTTTTGTTATTAAAAACTAAATATAGTTGTAAACATAAAATTTTAAAATAATTATTTTTACAAAAACATTATAATCTTTTAGACATATACCAATTACGCCCAATGCACTGTCACGACTTTGTGCTTGCATATCCGGATAAAACATATTTTTATTTTGACAGATTAGTCAAAGAAATGTTCGTTGATATTTAATAATACAAAACAATTCATCTTAATTAATCCTTATAAAAATTATGCAGCTTCAATTGTTTCAACTTTTATCTAACTTCAATATTTAGTGTTTTGTGGATTTTATAATGTTGAAAATGAATTTTATCTAACTTCTCAGCAAACGTTTCAAAATAACTAGGAAATAGAGCGTGTAGGTCAGTAAATAAAATTGTAGTTGAATGCCGAAGAAGTGTGATTTATTAAATAATACCATGTTTTAATCAGTTA
>JARJEC010118266.1:0-13695 GCA_030264575.1 Tachinus sp. AB-2021
TCATATATCAATTTGACTATTTTAAACTAAAATTATAAATTAAAACTGTGTAAAACATTAAGCAATAAAAATTGCATTTAATTTTATCTTAAACAGAAAATAATTTTTATACTGGGTATTTTCCCCAAAAGTATGCCAAACTTGTAATTTGAAAAATTTATTATTAAGACCCGTTTGGTGTACCTAGGTTTTAGAAAGTGAAATAATACATACGATTTATTTACCTGCTAGTTTCTAATTGAATACACCTATGATGACAGATGTAGCAAGTTTTTTTATCCAGAAATGTTGATCGTCAACAATATGTTGTAAGCGAGTCATTCTGCTGAATCATGGGAACGTGACTATATTCCTCGTATCTGTGGTTTGGTTTACCGATCAGTAATATGTGCGTGGAGAACGGATGTTTCCACAAACTGTTGCGATTTAAAAATATAGTGCGGATGACATTGTTCAGGCGATATTCCTTTATTTAATTTTTGATAGGCAATTTTCTTTTGAATTTATAATTAATCTGAGTGTGTTTTGACAATTTTATTTAATATTTAAAAAATTTGAATTTCGATTTGATTTTTATTTTCCTATTTTAATTGATTTTCGCGTCTTTATTATAAATTTTTATATATTTTGATTGACCTTTTGAAAATTCGAATATTAAATGATTTTCACTTTCTTTGGTTCATATTTATGTTTACATTTCTTTTGATTGATTTCAATTAAATTTGTTTTCATTTGAATGATTTTTTGTTATTTTTATTTGATTTTGTATTTCTTTATTTAAGTTTTGAGTTTTTGTGGGTTTTTATTGATTTTAATTTCATTTCCACAAAGCATCTTTTCTTATTGGTTCTTATTTGATTTTTATGAAGTTTGTGAGTTTGCTATTGAGAATTTCATTGATTTTTTCATCAGTTTTATCTGATTTTCGAGCATTAATTAGATTTCACAATACCGTATGACAACTTAAACAGCAGCCATATTTTTTTTTACTTATAAATATTTTTTATGGGTTAAAATACATTATAGACTCTATTTTACCGTCAAAATATTTAAAAAATGACATTGTTGTTTTAATCTATTAAATTACTCAATTTGGAATTTGGAAAAGTGATATTTTTCTAATCAATCTTCTTGTATTTAGCTGTTGCTATAAAAATTATTTTTATTAAAAATTAATAAAAAGTGAGTTAATGTTACTAACATTTCTGAAGAAGGAAGATATTAGAATTCATACTTAAAATGATCAAACAAGTTCAATTTTGCAAAATATACCGGGTATTCCATTTAAATTAATAACAATAGTCCTGGTTTTCGGTTCAACCGAAAATAATGTTTGAAAAAAATTTTAGCAGTACAGTTGGGTATTATAATTAGTGATTTCGCCAGAATCTGAAAGATTTAGTTTCAGCCGGATTTCAATAACTATCCGATTTTTTTTTAATCAATAAGAATATAATAAAAATATAAATACAACCAACATGTTATATTAATTAGTAAAATTAAAAGAAACATAGAAATAATAAAATAAAAAATATAAAAAAGTAAAGAATATTGGAATTTTAATATTTAGAAAATAATTACAGTGAAATCTGTGCTAGTGGGGCTACTTGTTTTGGTGCATATAGAGGTTCAAATACGTGAAAAGTGAAAAGACACGCTCCGCACGCAATGCATACAGATGGCAAAAATAGAATAAATTGCCGGTGTAGAGGTGTAGCTCTCAAATGATTATAATTTTTTAATTAATTTTATATTTTTTACTGAGAATTGTTTAAAAAAGAATAATATATTCGGCTATTGGATTAGATTTTTAATTAACTGATTGATATGCTGTTATATGCCTTTGTTTATGCTAAAACAACAAGATAATATTTGATTTTGTTAAATCTCATTTGCACGGAAAAATTGCTAGCAAAAAAAACTAATTCGATAAAAGGATGTTTTCTCTCTATTTATATGTTTAGATTTGTAAGAACAATTTTCTTAATTTTTATTATTAAATACATAATTATCTGACCCCCAACAGTCAAAAACACCTGAATATTATACGCGACACGTTGAAATCTTAAGTTGCAATTTCCCAAAATTAATTTTAGATATTCAATCATATAGTACTTATGCCACTTTTTAAAATTCATCCATAAAATGTACGCAACCACAAATGTTTGAAACGTGATTGCTGCGTGTGCCGTTTTCCATGTTATAAAACAATATATTTACGGGGAACAAATTGCAAACGAAAATAAAATTAGAGGTCGCGTACTAAAATTTTTTTTCCCAAATATATATTTCCGCCATCAGTTTTTTTTTTAATAATTATTTTAAATTCAATAAGATAAGTAGAATGTTTGCTTGCATTGGTGGAGGATAGTATAAAAGTAAAGGTGGATTTGGTCGGTCTTTTTGACACACTTCGCTTGTCCCCGTTTTATATAACTTTAATTTATATTTTTGTATTTCGCGCGTTTTGACACTAGCTTGATGATGGATACTAATCACGTAGGTTTAGTTTTCCGCATTTGAACATCTCAAAAGCGCCATCTATTGGTTTTTTTTCCCAAAGGCAGAAAAGTAACAAATTTGTATCTTTTTTGTATTTTAACAAAAACCAAAATATGTAGATTAGATATATACAAATTAGTTTATATAAAATTTTGTTATAAATTTCATAGTTGTCTCGTAAATTCACTAAATTCTTCTTTTTGACATTTCTAATGTAAGTTAGGTATTAAAATATCGATTTAAAACTAAATAGAATTATTTCTAGGGTTAAATTACTATAGAATTGAGCAATTACTTTTTTCATTTATTATTCTGTTCAAATAGAGTGCGTTTATGGCGATTTTTGAAAGAAAATTGACCACCACATGTTTACAACTTAACTAATCGAATTTGTACTGCAAAATTAGAGCATACTTCTTACATATTCTCTAAATTTCGAACAGTATTTTAAAGACTGTTTGAGTTATGCGTCACACACACACACACACATGTCAAATGCGGAAAACAAAACACACGTGATCAATGATTGACACCAACTATCATTGATCACGTGCGAAATTTGAAAATATAAATAAAAATTATATAAAATTGGGGCACGCGAAGTAATTCGAACACAGCGACCGGATTTACCATTACTTTTATACTCTGCTCCACCCTCTACCAACTAATTTGGGAAAAGTTTTAGTACGTATTGCGACTTAGTTTTCTTTTTGATTCATTTCTCAATAAATTACAAAGCCACATTAAACATGATTTTTAGTTTTTAAATTTTATAAAAACTATTTGTTTGAATTCAATATTTTGAAAATACAAGCTTTTTATATCTTATGATATTAAAAAATTGTGAAAGCATTTTTGAAAGTATTATTTAAAACAATTGATAATAAAATGCTTATTTTGTTAAATAATTTATGAACTTTTTAGGATTTTGGCGCGGCGCCTATTTATTACCGGTTCACATCGACACTAGTAAATTTATAGTTTCCGGCAAGATTCGGGTTAGCGCCAAAAACTGGATTCGGCGGCATCACTACTTTTAATGCATTTTATCCCACCATGAATATTTTTAATAAAATGGAAATAAAAATATTCATAAAAAAAGGTATGAGGCCATACCTGTTTCAGTTATCAAACGGTATGTTATTGTTGATGTTTTTTGATTACCTACCGATTTTTTTCTAATTTTTATTTTACAGTGAATCATTTTTTTGTCATTATTTTTCTTTTTTCAATTTCATTTTTTTCTTCATTGTTTTCATTGATTTTAGTTGATTTTCATAGATTTTCACTGAAGAAGATCAAGATGAGCTGAACATTTACGGTTACGGTTTCGATTGAAAATACAATTATATTTTGGTAGGACGCCAATTTTCATTGATTTTTGTTTTTTTTTTGCTTTAAATATATAATTTCTCGCAAAAAGGTATTTTTAAGTTTTATTTTTTTTTTCAATTTTCATACATTTTAATCAATCATTTACATGATATAGAATATGTACATTACATACATATATAGAATTACTTAAATATACTAACCTAATTTAATTAACTATTTTTATATTAGATCATCTTATTAAAATGATGCTACTAGAAATTCATTTATTAAATAATATGAATTTTCAATTAACATTTATCTTATTTTTTTAATTAAATTTTCTTCTAAAGTAAACTTAACTTCCGTTGATAATTTACTGTTTTACTGTAATATTTTATTGCAATATCCAACTTAAAACTTTTAAAAACTTGCTGTCTAATAAAAATACAAAGCCTCGAACTTTTTTCTTTGTTGCATTTTTTTCCAATTATATAGTTACATAAATCATACATAAAATAGTTTTAGAACCCAATAATTTTTCAATCAAATTATTGTTTGTGTAATCTGTAAAAAAGGAATGAATTTCTAAATTAAAATACGACCTTGTTTTATATTCATAAACTCATAATTAGTTTTTTTTATTATTTTAATTTTAACTTCTCATTGTTGAAATTAAAGATAATTCATTAATTAAATGAATTGAAGAATATTTCTATTGGGCGAAATATGTGCTCGTTTAAAGCATTCAATACATCGCTATTGTTCTGAATAAATAGCTTCATTCAAAACTTTTCAACTTTGGTTATTTCTATATTGTACAAACTCATAACAATTTTAATAGGTCTATATCCGGCAATTCAATTTCCAAGCTACCTGTAGCTAAGTAATATATAAATCGTTAAAAGGGTTAAAAGCATCTCCTTTGATTTAGTCCTACGACCCTTTGTTTGCCGCACGTACATAAAAAACACCCTTAAAAGGATAACGTCGTGAATGTTTGGGCTTGCAGAGTGCACAATGGTTAACGTGATATAGTGTAAAATATAAATTTGCGAAATATAATGTACATACTTAGCGAAATATTATCTACGTTATGAATAAGAATCATTACATTCATTAGTCAGCACCGTTGGATTTACTGCTGTGTTTTATACAGTATTTTCAAAGATACGTCGATTTTCAGATTAGCAGTTATTTCGTAAATAGCGACAAATGCACGATTTCACAGCAATGCCAAGCAATCCACTAGTTCAACCGCCCACAGTTTGCATGAACTTGTCCGATTGATTTGCTAACTGAAAGGTGTTATATTATTGAAACGTACAGTGTTATTGCTATACAGGTTGTCATACGAGTTTAGCATACAGTACGCGTGTGAGTTAATGAAGCTTGGATAGTATTGCGAATAATACAAGAACCAATTAAATTGGTTAGTTTAAGATAATCAATAATCAATAATCATGTCATGGCACTGTTTAACCAGGGCCTTAAGCTGAAACACATTACAAGTTCAGAACATTGTGGTCTTTTTGATTTACCTGATGTTATTTGTCGCGTATTGTGAAATCTTGCGTAAAAGATTTGCATAATGCCGGAACCCCACATAGGCGAAGATCTTGGCCAACAATATCGAATTATGTCCAAGACGGCAAAATTGACCGTCTACATATTGGAAGCAAACGCTTCATGTAGAATTACAGTAAACAATTCTGGTGTAGAAATGGTCGCAAATGCGTTCCCTGTTGCAGTGACCTTTTGTTACAACAGAGAATGCAAAGGAGTTGTTGGTATCTCACTTGATATTTCTTTAATTATATACAATTTTAAAATATGATTGTTTATTAATTATTTATTATAAGCATATTCTTTACTTTATTTATTTCTTTATTTAAATAGTAATTATAAAGTTTTATTTAAATTATATAAGAGAAACCTTGGCAAAGATTTGCAAGCGAATCGTAATCGATTGTTTTTAACATTAATAATGCAAACTAAGAAAAACTATTTAATTAAATAGAAAATGATGGAATTTTATATATTATATATGAATACAATCAATAATGTAATAATAATTAATTTTTGCTTGCGAATTTGAAAATAAAAAAACATTGATAATTATTTTATTATTAAAATTTATTACTTTTTTATACCTTGTATGTACGATCTGAACAATTAAAATCTGCCAGAGTTCAGCGACTTCCTAAAATCTTAAAAACATACAACAAAAAATCGGTCCGGTATCGAGAAATTCCTAAATAATGACAGACACCCGGCGTCTTCATTTATTGCCTCTATTATCGCCTTTGCGTGTTAAAAGACTGACTCAAAATGGCCAGCACCCAAGCGACGGCCAATACGCCTACGGCAGGGCGTATTGCGACATACAAATCTCATAATTGCATATTCTTTTCCGTCTACACATTGAAGAAGCAGACTTGGAGCCAATGTGGGTACGTGGCTTAATGCATGATCAGCGCAACCGTCAATTGTTTACAGGAAACGCAAAGCTTAGTACGTAAACTGTGTATCATACTATTTAGACACATAGGTATATCTTAGCGAGCAGTTTTTGTTTCGTTGATATGGTGTTTACTAGATACTGATGCGTCTGATATTTATACACTAGATTGCATCAAAATGTAATTTTGCTTTAAATGTGGAAATACGCTGTTTATGAACTTAGCAATGTTTACCGTATGTTAAATTTAAACCTGTATGTAATACTACTTCTAATTTAATTATTAATAGTAATTACTTGTATCATGTAGTTAGGGAATCTTTCTTAAGTTTGCTTCTAATTTGTTTAAATCTGCGATGTGCCTGGGCTATGCTAACTACGCTTCTATCTATTTTACATAAGAGTGAGTGTCTTTGTCAAAAATATATTATTACTTATTTATTTTTATTTTTTTGTTTATTACATTTCTCAAATAAGTATTGACACTTTTTTGATAATTTTGACAAGTAGCGACAAATTAGCAATTCCCAATTTAACACAAACATTTGGCGTTATCAAAATAATTTTTATTATTTTGTTCTCTTTTTTATTTAAAAATTTAGAATTGTCTGGGTATATTTCATTTTTTTCAATAATTTGCAATTAACAGCTTTCAAACATTTAAAAAAGTATATATGGTGACATTTGTGAATATTTCAAAACATGGCTTAACATTATGCAAAGATTTTTTAAGAGATTTTGTTGAAATACTATTGGCATTAACCTACATTTCTAATATTTTTCCGTACATTTTGCAAATATTTCTGTTATTTTCTAAATTTGTATCGATATTGGCATCGTCAATGTGCCAATGTTAATGTGTCGTTGCAAAAATTTTGAGATAATGCTTACAGCTGTTTACAATTTAACAAATAAGGCGGCCAAGGAGCTAAAGAATTTTGTACATGGTCGAAACTTATTTAAATTGCTGTGTTATAAGACGCATTTTCATGATGCAATAACAGAATGTTTTTCATGAGATTGGGTCTCGACAAATCACAATTTTGATTGGTCCTGAAAATAAGATGTTTTCAGGACCAATAAAAATAAAGTGAAAAATCTGATTTTTGTTGCAGTAGACCTAACGAAATTATCCGTTGACCAGTGGCTCGGTCCGATGGCACATTTTTGTTCGAATTACATGTGTATAATTTTTAGAATGCACTAAAAATATCTATTATTAACAAAATGACTTTAATTTCTCATACAGAAGCCAATATTACGTATATAAATACCACTTGTAAGGGCTACCAATCGAGTGCACACCTAATTGTTGAACTCTGGCAAATATCGAATTTCTTGGATGTTCTATTCTAAATGCCTCTGTAGGGCAGTTGTTACTAATAATGTTTGAAAGTATGGAGAAATTTCTATCCGCCAAGCCGGGCATCAAACGTTTTGATTAGCTTATTCCAATAATTTATTTTGTCAAAGACCTTTTTGAAATCTATAAAGCACTCGTTTTTAGTTTTAACATAAACCAAGTCTTTTTAATGCTGAAACCGTTCCGGACTAAATGACTTTATAAAGTGGCCTATTAAATTTTTTAATCAGTATTATCTTTGAAATTAGAATAAAATCAGTATCTATTTGTTTTTTTTTATATAAGTTTGAATAGTATCGCATGCACTTGTTTTGTTTCAGGTGCGTTGTCATTCTTAAGATTTTTTTCATCAATAATACAATTGAAGACCTTGGGACAAGAAGATTTGAAGTGCAATTTTTAAATCAAATTAAGTTATGAAAGTTTAATAAGAAAAGTCTAATAGATTCGTCTATTTGGGCACATGCAGGTACTAAATTACGCGCTACTCTACTAAACTACTTGCCCAAGAGCCATAAGAGTCGTTGGTCGGCAGACTTGCGGAATTTTAACAAACATTATTTCTTTATTTACTCTCTTATACGTACCGTACATGAAATGAGGACCGGCGGTTCTTTTAGAGTATACACTGCCGAATGTGGGGAAGGTGGACAACTTAGAAATATTAATTTTCGTTACAGATTTTGATTCTACGGGAATTCCCTACATTCAAGGGGTGTACTACGTATAGGAACCGCCGTTTGGACTAAACAGTCCCCATTTCATGTACGGCGGGTATAAGATAGTAAATAAAAAATAAGGTTTGTTAAAACACCGTATGTCTGCCGGCCACTCGCTCTTATGGTAATGTGGAACATGTAAAAATTAATTAAAAAACATGTGTTAATATTTGTTTTTTAATTTCCATTACTCAATAATTCTTGAGCCGAGGTCTTTAATTGTTCAGGGCATCGCTTTGAGACTCTCTTAGTTTTCATTTCTAAATAATTTTTGCATATACTTTTTTACTCTTCTACATACTGGTCCTTTTGAAAATAGAAAAAATAGTGATGGAGTTTGTTTACGGGTAAAATTGAAAAACAAAACCAATCAATTGAAAATGAGCTCTTTCTTTCAAAGTCAGCATACATTTTTAGCCAATGCCTATTTGTAAAGAAGTTGACAAATGTTTATCGCAGGAAACCACGTGTGGTATGTACGTTAATACATAATGTAGAATTACAGAATAAATCAAGTGCAATTAAGCATAGCAAGTTTATTTGAAAACGATTGATATGATTTGCTTGCTCGGTGGGCCAATTTTGATGGTTATATCGTGACGTGGTACTTTGTCAAGATGAATACCGAACCCTCACTGCATCAAAATCACACTGAAACTGACAGATGGCGTTTACAATATAGCGGCAATTCATATTGGAAAATCTCCAGTAGTTCCTCCATTACAACGAGAATATATTAATTACTGTTTTAAGACAACAAAACTAACCGACTATTAATTCAATTATAACTAATGTTTCTACATAGGTAAGTGCCAAGTACACTAATTATCTTGTCTGTGATTAAGACAACCTTAGAACTATTACAATTGAAGGAACATGTCTATTTAGAAATTATGCCAATTTATGTTTCTGTAGGTTCTTAATGCAATAGATTTTTATTAAAACAATGTGTTGAAATTGTGAATTGTTGTTCACATTATTGTAACGATTTCACATTACATGCGATGGGCTAAAGATTTCGCATGTAATCACCGTTCGTTTTTTGCGGAGGGCGATTTTTAAAAATCGGGATTTGTGTTCGTGTGCGGTCCCGCGGATCCGGGATTCAGGAAGCGATTTAGAGGATTGGATCGTCGTGTGCAGCAACGGATAAAATCGAAATATGCTGGTGAAGTGCTCGAACAAAAAAGCAATTAAAACTTGAATTCCCTTTTAAAATGCGTGGGGCACTTGATCGTAGGCCATTGCTCTACTCCACCGTTCTTCGACGAAACCGGATTCCTGAATGAGCTAGCCTCATGCAATTATTTCCGGGCACTATATCCTTTCATCCCATTCGTTCGCGGCCTCCTCCCACCATCTGAATAACCGCGGCCAGATAACTGATAGTCTCTATTTGTCTGCGGAAAGCGGAATTACAACGGATAGGACCCTGCACCTGATCTCCCAATGGCACGGAACAGACGCAAATTGGCCATTACATTACTGAGACGGTTCAATTACTTTAGCAATCTGTAAGGAATGTGCGAGATTTCGATTATCCTTAATTCGTGCGGAAACTTTTAATTCCATCGAGGTAAATTAAATCTCAACATAACTCAAACTAGTCATCTGTTCGTGAAAATACTACTTTTTATTTTCCCCTCGCCCGCGAATTTATCTTTCTTCATAACGTGTTATTTGAGAATTTATGGGCAATTTCCTTAAAATTTTGATCTTAAACTTTTCTCTTCGAGAATTTTATTAGTATTGAACTCGTTTAATATTTCATACTTCAGATAGGAACGTTAGTTTTTATCTTATTACTCCATGAATGATTTATTTTTTCCGGCGGAAAAGTTTCATAAGAATAGAAGTCTGCCGCAAAACATCTTAAATTTAATTATTAATACTGAAATAGATATCCATAGGAAATTTTAACATCTCGAGGACTTTATCTCGCAGACTTAAAAACTCTTTCCTTTACTGGATTTGAAATGACAATTAGGGATGGGACTAGTTATTCGAGGGACTGAGATAAGTGGCGCGCAAAGTTCCAACTTCCCGGCTTATGTTCTGTTGGAAGTGCAAGGGACGCACTAGAGGGATGTGCATTGTACTGCATATAATGGTAACTTGATTGTCGTGCCTGGGATCCATTTGCAATTGAAATCACGCGTTAGCTTCCGACAAATTAAGATGCTCGCATGCAAAAATAAACCTCCCACAATGCTTGCATGTAGGATGGCTCCGTTCATCTAAATATTTATCACCGTTGCTGCACTGCAGCTTGCACACATTATTAACGTGCTGGATTTTTTTATCGCGAGTGTTCTACTTTTATTAGCCTCTGTTTAAAAGACAGTCAGTCGTATATAACTCCAACAATGGAATTCATATAGCGCGAAACGTAAATTTTCAAATATTTACTAATCAAAATAATTCAATTACACACGTATTATATTACTTTTAATGTATTAAAATAATACATGTGATAGAGTATGACGAGGTAGAAATCTGAGACTATGGCAGTGTACGTAATTATCTTTAAAAAATGAGTTTTCACGTCTCCCATGTATATCCTGGCTCTTTTTGATGGATGCATCTCTGGTTATACAGCAAAAATTTTCTTTGTCATTTTTATATTTCACGAACTATGAATATATCATTTTAATATTTATGGTAGCGATCGATTTGTTCGTGGAATTTATATTCAGTAAATATATGTGTATTGAATACTAACTATATAAAACAAAATAAAATATTACATTTGATGGTTGTTATTTATTTATTGCTTTTTCAGAATTGACATTACAGTGATTTTTATACCAATTAAATAATAATTATGAAATTTGGAATATTTAAAGTACTTATACGACCAACTTGAGGTGACGCGCTTGAAAAAGATGCAAAGTTTGATGACAATATATGTGAGGTGTAATGAATAGAGAGACAAAACTGTTTTTAAATCAGCCGCACTTGTTCGTCTCACGTCACACATGTTATTGTAGAGCAAGCCTAGTACATAATCTTTCTTTCAGACAGTTTGCGGCGCCCCACGTTCTCCTTTATGGCACTTAGCATCCTTTTCTAGGGCTCCACATTAAGTTGGTTGTATAATAAGCGTAGAAAGAATTTGATAAATCAAATCGATGTCCAAGAGGCTTTTGAAATTATTTAATTTATTACAACCCATGAAATTCTAGAAATCTCGATATTTTCTTTCATTGCACGCAATAGAATTTAGAAGTAGAGAAACAAGTTTTATACAGGGTGTATACATGCATCCAATCTTCTCCTCATTGACAGGCCGATCTTTCTTAAAAATACCGGCAGTATTTTTTTATTGAGAAGAGTGTATCTTCTCAAATCCTCTACATTTTCTACTGCAGTAATCTAAAGCTTATGGGTTCGATCCCCACCCGAGGTGAATTTTGAAACATTTATATCAAAATGGAGTAATGGCGTAGTAATTATTTAATAGTTATAATATTCTAATTTCAACAATAAAAATGAATAAAATGCATATAAATATTATTCACATTATTTGTTTGAATTAGATGTTCAACTTTTAGATTATATATTTAATTTTTATACTCGCCATAAAAAAGTCAAACTTAATTTGTAAGTTAAAACTTTGTAGTTTAACTTCCGAGTGGCAGCTTTTATAAATATCCGGCCAGTTTTATCGGCTAATTAATTTTGTGAGGAAAAAAAACTGGATTAACCCAGACGTAATCAGCGACTGTAAATCAAAGATAACAAACCCTAAAATAACTAAATCCACCACGCATAATTCTGCTCCGTAATCGCATCCCTAAGATGTGAGACGGCACATTTTGTGGAGCCTTGAACTTACAATTGGTGTAGTCCCGTTTTCTGTGATTGCAGCGAACGGGTAATTTGTGTGGGTCCCGTCTTGGTAATCCCCCTTTAGACGCTGCATCCTTGCCGAATCCGACCACCCCTCTCGAGTTCGCGATAATCCCGTACTAGATATCATTCCCGGTCTATGCCAGTTATAACTTACACATGGATATATTACACATTTTCTGCGCCGAATATGCAGCAGCTTTATTAAATTAGTCCCTTTTTTTCATTTTTCCTTCTACTGCAGTCGTAAATGTAGAACCTAGGCTCCCGGGTACGTAATGCAGAAAATATCCTTTTCATAACCAAACAGAATTACATGTAATATATAGCAAGACATATACTGAGATAACGTTTTGAAAGCAACATGCTGTTATATCACTTCAGCTAACTTCAGATAGATTATCTCGTAATGATGATGCGTTTGCCAAAACTTTGTTGTTCAAGTGTTATTATTTTTTCATAAATGCAAGTCTTTTCTTTCATACAAAATTATCCGATTCAATTTTATCCTTCCGGCGCGGCGGGAATAAATTTACTAAACCATAATTCATGTTGTTATAATTGTTCGCAACAACAGTCCGTTATTGTTTTAGTAGATTGGAAAATATTGGAGGTAAAATCAATTGACATAGTATAATATGGGGAATTGATTACATACTGGACATGAATACGGTTAACTATACTGAAATTCTGCTTTATAGTTGCATTGGTATATATGTTCCAAATAATTATTGCAAATCCGCTTTGTCTCTCCGCAATAGTTGAAACAAGTGGCGTGTTCTGTTCTGGCATTAAAGGCATATTGTGGTTATGCCGCCGAATCATTTTATGATTAATAGTATGATTAATTATTAATACCATATTGTGTATAATACGAGGCATATCCAGAAAATAAGTTCCGTTTAATAATCAAAAGAAAGCAAGTAGAGATACAAAATAACTCTTTACTGCAAAACTATCTGCAAACCTTAAACTATTTTTAAAAATACCTTCTACCATTTTGTACGTATTTATCATAGTGTGGCACAAGTTTTTGTATGCCTTTTTGGTAAAAGATTGCCTCCTGTGTTGCCAACTATGCGTTAACTTGCTTTTTGAGCTTATCATCATTTTTGATTATCAAGAAACGATTTTAAGATAAAAAGAGATGATAGTTGCTAGGGGTAAGGTGCGGGCTGTACGGAGGATGTCCAAACAGCTCCCAGCTAAAGCCATGTTGGAGTTGTCTTGTCACATTTGCAGTGTGAGGTCGGGCATTGTCATGAATCAAAACAATACAGCTTGTGAGCATCCCTCGTCGCTTATTCTCTGTATTGCACAACACAGTTTCTTAAGCGTCTCACAGTAAACATTTTAATTTATTGATTTTACAAGCGGCGTGATTTTTAATCAGCGCCTCCACTTTAAACAAGCACTACAAAGCATACTCAACGCACAGCGAGTCAAAATGTACTCATCTTCTTCTCCTTGATTCAGAGCAACTGCCG
>JARJEC010118309.1:0-10125 GCA_030264575.1 Tachinus sp. AB-2021
GAAGGCTAATCTAGTTTTAATTTGAAGAAGGCTAAGCTATTTTTATTTTGATGATGGCTAAACTTTCTTGATTCCTTTGAAGAAGATATTTTTATTTTGGAGAAAGCTAAGCTATTTTTAATTTGAAGAAAGCTAAGCTATTTAAATTTCAATGAAAAACAAAGCTATTTTTATTTTGATGAAAGCTTTTTTGATTTTGATGAAGGCTAAACCGTTTTGATTTCTATGAAAAATTTTAAATATTTTTATTTTGAAGAAAGTTAAGTTATTTTGATTTTGATAAATGACGCGTTATTTTAGTTTTGATAAAAGCCAACCTATTTATAATTTAAAGAAATTTAAGTTATTTTGATTTTAATGAAGACTAAACTATATTTATTTCAATGAAAGCTAAGATATTTTTGTTTTGGATAAAGCTATGCTATTTTTAATAATTTAAATAAATGTAATCTATTTTGATTTTGATGATGGCTAAACTTTCTTGATTTCTTTGATAAGTAATGTTTATTTTAATTTTGAACAAATCTACTTTGATTTGATGAAAGTCTTCTGTGATGAAAGCTAAGATGTTTTGTTTTGTTGTAGGTTCAGTTGAGATGAAGAAGGAGATGTTTGAAGAAAGTCGCGAAATGTACGAGGTGCATTCGCAACCTGCCCAATTGGGACACACCGTATTGCACCCCGGATTATCGAGGCCTGTCCCGCAACAGCAGATACAGTCGGCGCATCCCGGTCGACCGACCGGGCTGAGTACGAACCATCCTGGAAAGGTTGAGAGTCGGCCGAGCGTAATAGAGTCCTCCCAACCACACATTATCGAATGTACCTAAGAACAATTCCTGATGCTCACACCTAACATATATAATAATATACATAATAGTTAAGTTGTTAAGTTTTTAATGTTTATTTATTTCTTAGAAGACGAGGATTGGAAAAGAAAATCGCCTCCCGTTTCAACGGAAATATATCCGCAAAAACATTTATTTCCTTAAGATACTCAAAGATAAATATATAGTATATATTTTTGTTGAAACATTTGATGAAATATTTTTATAGTTTTTATTTATTTGTTATTTTTCTAAGTTGTGAAGAGGTTTTAGTAGGAGAGGAGGTAGTTGAAGCAAATGACCGAATTTCGATTTTTAGACTGATTACGAAAACAAGCAATACATAATAGATTATAGACCATGACTTTAATAAGTGGAGAAAATTATAAATAATATGTGTGGTTTTTCCGTTTCAATTTGAATGTTTTTAGGACGAGACTTACATAGAGTTTTTGCTATTTTGTATTTGTATCACAATCACCGTTCGTTTTATCACACCACACCATTTTCATCAAAATATGATAAATTCAGTTCAGTTCAAGTCCTCTCAATTTATCAATGGGATATTCATTAATATAGCCCAATGGTAAAATATTGCTTGGGTGCAAACATGCCCAACGTTACGTTGGTCATTATTAGCTCATATTAGATATTATCCAAATACTTTCAAACCAAATAAAGATCATGTTAATATTTCGCCTAATAATAATATATAACATAGTTGTAAATGTAAGTTAAACAAAAAATAAATGTATAAACTCGATGGTGCTTGTGAATCTTTTTCTGTTTCGTATTTTAAGCAAAATGAAACAAATAACCAGGCGCTTTTAAATGAAGAGCTTCTTTCCGAACAAAGAATTAAATAAACAAATAATGAATTAAGGGCGATTATTTACACTGAAGCAATCAGTATTAAGTGATTTATTTTTAATTAATTTCGACTATTCGTTTGTAAAAACATATTTTTGTATATCGATTTGTATATAAATATTCTAGGTACCTACTTGAAAGAAAGCAAAAATTATTTTGTAAATTATGTAAAAAATATTGAATAAGTTTAAAACAAGCCTCCGCGAATACAGCAGCAGCACCACTTGCCTTTGTAATTTATCCCTCCTTTTTGTGTTAATTCAAGCAGCAAACATAGTATAATATCATTGTTATTATTTTCAAGGAGTATGTACTGTGTACAGATTTATTTTTGTTGATTAGTTGTGTACGTATTTATTCTCTTTTCGTCTCGTTTTTATTTTCTACATAATTTCGTATGTATGCAAAATTTTCTATGGAAATTTAGGTGGGTACCTTCATGTAAAATGTATATTTTTATTTATTTTTTTGTTGTTAAAATGAAAAAAAAAACAATGGCAAAGGTATGGTTTTATGAAAATAATAAAAAATTGTGTAAATTATTTTGTGAAATTTTTCAGTTCTGTCTTTAATAGTGTTCATCAAGTAGACTAAGTTGCATCACATCTATTTATTTGTCATGGTTCTCGTTTATTTATTCGATTTTTTTTTGTAAACTGTTCATTTTAGTACTCAATATGCATGTAAAAATGTTCATATTACTATTAAAATGTAAAATTAATATTTATAAAGATACATTTTAACGACTAATTATTCATTCCTTTCACTATGATTTGTTAATTTATTTTCTTTACCGTAAATATTCATACTATAAATATATAAATAAAATATTTTATTTTTATTTTGTTTATTATTTTTTGTTTTGTATTATCAATTTCGATATTTTTTATAACGATAAACAAAGTGAAAATAAAATATTTTATTGTAGTAGACTGTACTTGTTGCAACATTTTAAATTAATAAAAATAAAATAAAATAATTCTTGCAAATATACGTTTTTTATATATATTTGAAACAATTATTTTATTTTATTTTATTTTATTTATATTAATTTAAAATGTTTCAACTACAATAAAATATTTTATTTTCACTTTGCTTATTATTTTTTATTTTATATTATCAATTTTTATTAAAAAAAATATCGAAATCGATAATATAAAAGAAATAAAATATTTTATTGTAGTTGACTGTACTTGTTGAAACGTTTAAAATTTATATAAATAAAACAAAATAATTTTTGCAAATATACGTTTTTTTATATATTTGAAACAATTATTTTATTTTATTTATATTAATTTAAAATGTTTCAACAAGTACTGTCAACTACAATAAAATATTTTATTTTTACTTTGTTTATTATTTTTTATTTTATATTATCAATGTTTATAAAAAAATATCGAAAACGACAATATATAAAAAAAGATATTTTATTATACTTGCAAGTACTTGTTAAAACATTTTAAATTAATATATAAATAAAATAAAATAGTTTTTGCAAGTATACGTTTTTTATATATTTAAAACAATTATTTTATTTTATTTATATTAATTTAAATTGTTTCAACAAGTACAGTCAACTACAATAAAATATTTTATTTTTACTTTGTTTATTATTTTTTATTTTATATTATCAATTTGTATAAAAAAATATCGAAAACGATAATATATGAAAAAAGATATTTTATTATAGTTGCAAGTACTTGTTAAAACATTTTAAATTAATATATAAATAAAAT
The DNA here is from genome assembly GCA_030264575.1 of Tachinus sp. AB-2021. Classification (NCBI taxonomy): domain Eukaryota; kingdom Metazoa; phylum Arthropoda; class Insecta; order Coleoptera; family Staphylinidae; genus Tachinus; species Tachinus sp. AB-2021. Next base: position 3,434 of record JARJEC010118309.1, read on the forward strand.
AAAATAATTTTTGCAAGTATACGGTTTTTTATATATTTGAAACAATTATTTTATTTTATTTATATTATTTTTAAATGTTTCAACTAGTACAGTCAACCACAATAAAATGTTTTATTTTCACTTTGTTTATTAGTTTTTATTTTATATTATTAATTTTTATAAAAAATATAAAAAAATAAAATATTTTATTGTAGTTGTAAGTACTTGTACATTTTAAGTTAATATAAATAAAATAAAATAATTTTTGCAAATATACGTTTTTTTATATATTTGAATCAAATATTTTATTTTATTTATATTATTTTAAAATGTTTCAACAAGTACAGTTAACCATAATAAAATATTTTATTTTCACTTTGTTTATTATTATTTATTTTATATTATCAATTTTTATATAACAATATCGAAATCAATAATATAAAATAAAAAATAATAAACAATGGGAAAATAAATAATTTTATTTATATATTTATAGTATGAATATTAACAATTTTTACCAAATTTAATAGAAACCTCGAATACATAAAAGAAATAATGAAATCAGAAAATATCTATATAAAAGCGCAAAATTAAATTATCACTAAAGGGTTTCTATTTAAAATAAAAACATATTTTCTAAAATATATAGAGCTTAATTTCACTTTGTTTTTACAATTTTGATACCAACATTCATTTTGACAATGTATAATATAAATAAATAATTTAGCTTTAGAAAGATATTTGTAAAAATAATAAATGTCATGTAGTTAGGGATCATTTTCCAAAGTTATTTTTGTAAAATGCCAAATATATCATTTTATATTTTGAAAAATGTCGTGAAATATTACAAAATATTGATAATAATTTAAAAATTTTAACAAACATATTAAGATTTTATTCCAAAAAAATAAATTTGAGAAATATTAATAAAAAAATATGAAATGCAAAAATATCATAAAATTAAAAAAGAATTTACTAAAGGTAAAGAAATGTTAATATATTTTTTAAATGTCCGACTACAAAATATTAAGAAAAAGACAAATTTGAAAATAATTTCTATTTTAGAGTTTTATATTTACATCTAAATAAATAATTAAAATATAATTTACAAAGATCTGTCCTTTTTGAAGTATTTCGAAACCATTTAGAAATCACATCAATGAATAAAATAAAAAAATCATTTATAATATTCAACGTTTAAATGAATTTTAAAGCATTTACGTTTAGATATAAATGTAGACGATAGTTTACTTGCAGCCTTACTACTACAGGGGAAAGTTTTAAGTACATTGGGTTGCATAAACATAAAGAACTTCAAGGGTAAAATCGATTGAACATTGTGATAGTACAACTACCATTAAATAGGTGCCACCACAATCTAGGTTAATATTTTTGTCTAAAATTTAAATATGTAAATCATTGCCATGTAAAAATGATGAATATAATATATGTACTTAAAACTTTTCCTTATAATAGTAAGGCTGCAAGTAAACTATCTTCTACATTTATATCTAAAAGTAAATGCTTTAAAATTCATTTAAGCATTGAAATTATAAATATTTTTTTAATTTTATTCATTGATGTGACTTCTAAATGGTTTCGGAAATTTCAAATTTCACAGATCACTTTGTAAAACATTATATTTTAATTATTTATTTAGATATAAAACTCTAAAAAATAGAAATTAGTTTTAATATTTGTCATTTTATTAATATTTTGTAGTCGGACATTTAAAAATAATAACATTAGTAGTAGTAATATTTTTTTAAATTTTATGATAATTTTGCATTTCATATTTTTTTATTAATATTTCTCAAATACATTTTAAAAAAATATTAACATTTCTTTACCTTTAGTAAATTTTTTTAAAAATTTTATTATATTTTTGCATTTTATATTTTTTTATTAATATTTCTCAAATATTTTTTAGGATTAAATTTTGAGATGTTTGTTAAAATTTTAAAATTGTTATCAATATATATTTCAAAATATTGATGACAATTTTAAAATTTTACGACATTTTTCAAAATATTATAAAATGATATATTTGGCATTTTACAAATATAACTTTGGAAAAAGATCCCTAACTACATCACACAAGTGAATTAAAAATAATACAGAAAAACAATAAATTCGTCTTTCTGTATTATTTTTACAAATATCTTTCTAAAACTAAATTATTTATTTATTTTATGCATTGTCAAAATGAATGTGGATATCAAAATTACAAAAACAAAATGAAATTAAGCTCCATATATTTTCGAAAATATGTTTTTATTTAAAAAGAAAACCCTTTAGTGATAATTTTATTTTGCGTTTTTATTTAGATATTTTCTGATTCTGAAAACGAAAACATAAAAGAATTATGTTTTCGTTTTTCTTTTAATTTGGTAAAAATTGTTAATATTTATACTATAAATATATAAATAAAATTATTTTTTTTTACTTTGTTTATTATTTTTTATTTTATATTATCGTTTCGATATTGTTTTATAAAAATTGAAAATATAAAATAAATAATAATAAACAAAGTGAAAGGAAAATAAATTATTTTATTGTAGTTGGACTGTACTTGAAACATTTTAAATTAATATAAATAAAATGAAATAATTGTTTTAAATATATATATATATATATATATATATATATATATATATGGATATATAAATAATATTATTAATTAAGAAATTGTGTCCTTATTTTAAATATGTTTTAAAAATTTTAAATTATAAATTATTTTGCATTTGGTGTTAATAGTTAAAAGTGGGCTTTTATTTTCAAGATTCAATTTAACATTAACTATATATAAAAATGATGAATTTATTCTTTTTTCAAGCATTTTTAAATACAATTTTTAAATTAAAGATTAAAAGCTTTGGTAGTAGTAGTAGTACCAACAGCTTTATATAAAAAAGATAGTTTTTCCAAATATAAGTAATAAAAACTTCTTCTTTTTCATAATTTGGAAGAAAAAAAATCTTAAAGAATGAAGTAATATTGTACAGGTTGAGTTTTTAGCTCACCAACAAACTTAGACAAATCAAAGCTCAAAAAATCATATAAAAATTGCAATAAAAGCTCAAAATAAATGCGTCCTGCCACTAACACAACAAATATTTTTTTAATTTTCACAAACAAGAAAAAAATCTTAAAGAATGAAGTAATATTGTACAGGTTGATTTTTTAGCTCACCAACATACTTAGACAAATCAAAGCTCAAAAAATCATATAAAAATTGCAATAAAAGCTCAAAACATATGCTGACACACTGACACAACAAAGAGTATTTTATTTTCACAAACAAATGTTGATTTGCCAACAAAAACATGAATTTTGATCAAACTTATTAAATTCTAATTTAAGGTTTGATTTCAAACAGTTTGAATCAGCAATGTATTCATATAGCACCGCTGATTAGCGATTGGATTCAGTTTTCTCGAACTATTTGTTAAGACATTTAAAGTTTACTGGTTCGCAAATTCATGTTTTTGTTGGCAAAACAACATTTGTTTGTAAAAATGAAAAACTCTTTGTTGAGTGAGTGGCAGGACGCATTTGTTTTGAGCTTTTATTACAATTTTTAAATGATTTTTGAGCTTTGATTTGTCTTAGTTTGTTGGTCAAAAAATCAACCTGTACAATATTACTTTATTGTTTAAGATTTTCTTCTTCCAAATTATGCAAAAAAAGAAGTTATTATTACTTATATTTGGAAAAGTTATCATGTTTTATATAAAGCCGTTTGCTTGTTAATGATTTTAAAAATTAATCATTTTTATTGTCACCTACTATAGATAATTAATTCTCTGGATTTTTCAGTTTCACAACTCATTCTACGCGTTAAATCTTCTCCCAATTGAAGCCACAACAGTTTTGACATAACAAATTTTGATGTCTAAAATTCTGCATGACTTTCAACAAACGCCTGTTTTCTAACAGTCCCTCACTATTCGTATAAAAATCGAATCGTAGCGATACTATGTGATACTGTTTCCGAACAAGAAGTATTGGAAGATGTTCATAAATTAAAAAACACGATGCTTTGCGATCAGAAGGAATAAGTAGCAAAGTACTGAAACTATCTATATCTTAACTTATAGATTCACTAACATCTATAATAAATGTGTCGCTAAAACTAGGTACATTCTCTGAAAAAATGAAGACTGTAAAAATAATTTCTATTCTTAAAAAAGCAAACGATCGAGACAAGGAAAGCTATCGTCCAATATCAATTTTGAGCGCATTTGCCAACGTATTAGAAAATATTATGACAGATAGAATTATAATTTTTTTGTTCAACATAATCTTTTTAATAAGGCACAATACGGTTTTAGAAAATGAAGATCTATATCTGGTGCAATTTTGAAGTACTTACAATATCTAAATGCCGGCTTAGATAAAAGAAATCAGTGCATGGGCATATTTTTAGACTTGGCAAAGAATTTTGATTTGGTAGACCATCAAATTTTGCAAGATAAATTATACAGATGCGGTATAAAAGCTACTACTTTAAACGGGTTTACAACATACTTAGTAGAACTACGCACAAATAAAAAAAAGCAAATTGAAGAAATTAAAAATTAAACGAGAAGTACCACAAGGCTCGGTTTGGGCCCGCTCTTATTTATAATTTGTACTGATCATATTTATAAACTTTACTCATATAATTAATCATCATTTAAATAAATCAAAATATTTTTCATCCCTTTAATTTCTATGGCTCATAAAATGTATTTTTGCATATTTTTTGCTTATATTTGATAATATGAAATGTTAACATATGGAAATTATTAATTTAATTTAAATAATTTGTACTGATCATATTTATCTAGAATTTACCCAAAATTACGATCAACCCTTAAAATGTTGATATTTTCATTAATTATAATTAATGTAATTCTAACATAAAAAAATCTTGGGGTTTTAATGGAGTTGAGCTTAATTACTAAACGCAATATAAAGCCACCCCATTATTGAAAACATCCCGTACATGTTTTTTTATCTTAAAAATTATAAATGGCTTTTAATGTTAAAATAATAATTCCTTAAAATAAAATAAAAATTTTGCGACTTAAATATCAGTAGAGTATTAAAATGTGCTTTTTATTTATTTCTTAATAAAAAAGTAAAATTTATACATTTACATTTAATTTAATTAATTTATAGGATTAATAGAATGTTATTATTTATAAAATAATATTATCCCTATACAGAAAAATTGTGGCTTTTTGATGGTGCGTCAACCCCATGAAGGCTCCAAAAACCATCCATTGATCAAAAACATCCCTTAAAAATATTTTTCATTTTTATAAATGATATATCGCTCATCATCACTTAAATAAAGCAAAATATTTTATATCCCCCAAATTCTATGCCTAATAAAATGTATTTTTTTTAAATTAATTAATAAAATTTTGAATATCAGTTTAGTTAGTTGTCACAAAATTGTTTCGACTTTTAGAGCAACCCTAACCCCCTAATAATATATTTGATATTATGAAATATTACGTTAAAAAATTTATTATTATTTCTGTAGAAATTATTAATTTAACTTAAATAAACCCCATAAGAGCGCCCAAAACCATCTCCGGAACAAAAACATCCCTTAAAAATATTTTTTAATTTTCAGAAATAATTAAATTGATTTCTTTACTCTCATCATTGATCATTTTTTACTTAAGTAAAGTAAAATATTTTTTATCCTCCAAATTTCTATGGCTAATAAAATGTATTTTTTCTTATTTTTTTATATTAATTTATAAAATGTTAAATGTGGCATCGGATTAATAAGTTCCCATTAAATTGTTTCGACTTTTAAAGCAACCCGAAGCCCCTAATAATATATTTGATAATATAAAATATTACGTTAAAAATTTTATTATTATTTCTATAGAAATTATTAATTTAATTTAAACAAACCCCATAAGAGCGCCCAAAACCATCCACAGAACAAAAACATCATTTAAATATATTGTTCAATTTTTATAAATTATAAAACTGACTTCTTTACTCTTATCATTGATCATAACTTAAATAAAACAAAATAGTTTGCATCTCTTAAATTTCTATGGCTGGTAAAATGTACTTTTGCTTACTTTTTGCTTATATTTGATAATATGAAATGTTAAAATATGGAAATTATTAATTTAATTTAAATAATTTGTACTGATCATATTTATCTAGAATTTACCTAAAAGAAATTACAATCAAACCTTAAAATGTTAATATTTTTATTAATTATAATTGATATAATTCTAATATAGAAAAATCTCGGGGTTTTAATGGTCTTAAATATATAAATCTTAATTACTGAAGGCAATATAAGGGGTTGCTTTATTAATAAAAACATCGCTTAAAATATTTTTCTAATCTTTAAAAATATAAATTGCTTTTAATGTTAAAATAATAATCACTTAAAATGAAATAAAAATTTCACCCCCTAAGTATTTATTTTTGATTTTTTTTTCATAATAAAGTAATATTTGGCTTCAACAATTTTGTCAAAAATTTTATTATTTAATAAAAGTTATAAAGTGGAATTTTGAAAAAAAATTACCCTTAAAATGTTGCTATTATTTTTAACAAATAACTAGCACAGTTTTTAAACGAAAAAATGCAATTAAATTATTAGTCTAAAGCATCAAATTTTGGACTGATAATTGGCCACCTTAAAACCTAAACTTCCTAACCTAACCTAACCTAACCTAAAGCAT
>JARJEC010118318.1:0-12705 GCA_030264575.1 Tachinus sp. AB-2021
CGTAATGGCTACAGCCGAAGCATAGAGCTCTTGAGAGAGATTAATATACGTTTTAACTGAGTTCTTATAATTATTACATTGCATCCCTTTATCAAAGCTCCCATCGGCAACAACACACTACGTACATACCGATCAGCTTGACATCTCAGCTAGTTTGCCGATGCGAAAAAACAATTCACTGTAAGGAAATTGCTTTGGAGGCATTTCTAGTCATTGGAGGGGCTTTTACCCCCAGGACGGTGTAATCTCACATTAACTGTGGTGCCTCAACATTGACGGTTTACTAGAGTCACTGAATAATATAGCCATCATTGCTATAGCATATGAGGACGATCTCACCATTCTTATAATTGGAAAGTTTAGGGCAACCGTATCTAACCTGATGCAGATTGCACTAAATACCGTAGAAAGGTGGTGTATTAAGAGGGACTATCAGTGAACCTCATCAAAACGGCGATCGTTCCGTTTACTAGAAGAAGTGGCCGCCATTGCGTGGTGTGCCATGCACGTGATGTAGTCAGGAGTTCAATTCAACAGATCGATTACCATCATGTCCGACAGAAAAGCAGCATTAATAAAATTTAAAATAGTCTTGGATTGCATAGATAGCTTGGAGGCACTGGCCACAAACAACAGAGTACGCCTGGTCTGGACATCAAACGACCAAGTCATAGAAGGTAACCTTAAGGCCGACCAGCTAGCCACAAAAGGAGCAACTGACATTTATTGGACAAGAACCTACATTCGGGATTCCTCACAAAACCGGAAAAGAAATAAACCAACGCAAACTTGCATAGGAATACAATAACTTGTGGAAAAGCTGTCAACGGATGAATCACACAAGATTATTCCTAACAGAACCAACACAAAATACTCAAAAGGGAGTTTTGCAAATGAGTCGAACCAAACTGCGAAGGCTCACAGGACTGATTACCGGACACTGTGGTCTTATATATAAGAAAATCCACAATGTCGCGGATGTTTGGAGGACGAAAAGACTTCACAGCACCTGCTGTGTGAATGCTAAGCATTCGACATGCAATGAACAGTGCATTTTGGCAAGCATATGCTAACCGAAGAAGAACTGAAATCCCTTGGCAAAAACTCCTGGACCTCATAGAAGAAACAGAACTACTAAAAGTGTAGATGTCAGATGTGCACAATAGGACTATCAGAACCGCAGTGCAGGGACGCTTGACGGAACCACCTCAAAAGGAAAAGAACGTATAAGGCAATGGTAACGTCTCGCTTAAACTGCAGGGTAGTAACCACATCAGTATAAAAATCTTGAAAATAAGAAAAAGATAATAGAAAAAAAAGTAATTTTTGTTTTTGTTTAATTTTTAAAATGTTTGAGTCAATTTGCGATTTACTTTAATGGTATAATTTAAACAAGAATGCTTACTAATTATTGTGTAAATTCCTTCCCATAAAGATAATAATTTTTTACTTGATCCTCGTGTGTGTAGTACTTAATATTTTTAATAATACTTTGTCACCTACGTTAAATATATTAGGATTACACTTTTTATCATATTGAACCTTAGATATATATTTACTAATAGTCAAATGGTCACGTGCTAATTGTCAGATGTTTTGCATTATAAATTTTAAATCTTTAATATAGTCATCGTAAGCATAATTTACTTCTGTGGATTTAACTATTGATAAGGGTAAAACGGTATCTAAACCATAACGAAGATAATATGGTGTGAACTTAGTTGACGTGTGTGGAGTGGTATTATAAGTAAACATCGCGGTTTTCATATGTAAATATTCGGCGAGAGTTCGGTGAGATCTTTCTAACGCTCCATTCCTTTGCGGATGATTGCCGTTGTTTGGATCTTTTTAATTTTTAAATACATCACTCACAAAGTTTGTACCTTGATCAGTTAATATTCAAATTCACGAGCAATTGTTAGAGCTTCTTGATTAATAATTGGTATAGCTTCTGTAAATTTAGTTAAATCGTCTTGAAATGTCAATACATATATTTATTTCTCCTCTCAGTTAATGTCCTATTAGCAACAATATCTAAATAAACTCTTTCAAAGGGTTTAGAAGCAATGCTTGTGATAACTATTGGCATTTTTGTACTATTATTAATTAATTAATTTTTTGACAACTTTTACATTAACTAATATCTGTTATGTCGTCTCTTAAGTTAGTCCAATTTTATAATTATTTGACCCTGTTATACGTTGTGTTTACACCTTGGTGACCGCCTAAAGGAGTATCATAGTATTCTTGGATTATGTCTACTTCTTGTTGTTCTGTACACTCATTTAGGTTAGTTATATCATCCATAATACACGCTTCAGTGTTATAATTCTTAAAAAGTAACCGAACCATTGATACAATTTTATTCCATTTAATTTTTCCTTTTTCAAATTTTAAACTTGCAACCTTTTTAAAATCGCTGTGAATATTATTCTCGTCTAATAGTTTTATAACTGCACACAGTAACGTCCATACTTGTTCATAATCGTGGTTGTCTACATCGAATTCTCTATCAATTAAACAATGCAATTTTCTTTTGGAATCGTTAATGCTACTTACACTTAAAATATTATTTATGCCTGGTATACTTTGTTTAAAATCATAAAACAAATTAAATTGTTATCTAACAGGTTCAAAAATTCATCATATTCGTCTAAATTTTGAGACATAAACATAATTAAATCAACGTCACTCTGTATAAAATTTGATTGTTTTAAGTTTTTCGTATATTTTAGCATTCGCTATTATTTTAGTTTTTAATCTCTTTCAACTCAAATTCAAAATATCCTAGTCGATTTAAGTAGGTATGGGGGCAATTGGGCCAGACAGATGACACAGGCGCCTATGAAGTGACAGGTATCTTGGAATGGAGAATTGGCGGGAGTTGAAGTGTGCGCGGATGGTGCATGCATACGAAGCGCCGTGATGCGCTCCTTTTTGTGAACTTTCCATAATAGCTCATGTGTATGAGAGAGACTTGAAAACTCGAAAAGTGTGAGATGGAGAATTAGTCTATAGCGTGACCTCCTGGAATTAACGCCATGAGTAAGAGAGAGACTTGAAAAGTCTAAAAGAGTGGCATGGAAAATAGCAGGATTGCGATCCATTAGATATACTCGCCATATTGGTGAAAATAACAGGGTATGGTAATTGAGGATAGACAGGGTAGCGCTAAAAGGCATAAGCAAAAGCAAAAACTAACAGCAGAAGCTCAAACAGCAGCAGCGGGGCTAAAATAAATAAAAAATAATAATACTAATATGGATGATATTTAAATTTAAATAAACTATATAAAATTAATATTGCTAGTTTTTAGGGGAAAACTTTTATAACAATTATATAAAAATAATTGTTGAAATGAGTTTCTTTTATTATGTCAAGGAATATATATATATATATATATATATATATATATATATATATATATATATATAAATGCATATATATATTAGTACGCTTCAATACTTATTTATTAGATACAATTTTAAAAACGCTTACTTGAATAAAAATAAAACAAAGACCATGTGTTGTCTCAGTTGAATATTTCTAATAAATTATACTAAATACCCATAGAAGATTTAATAAAATATACTGAGTCATTTTTTTTACATTACATATATAAAAGGATTAGTACATAAAGAGGTTGTATAGTCATAATAATTATAGTTGTAAACTTATATATTAATTAAAATATTATATCAGTAAAGATAAGTGTAAAATTAACTTCATCTGTGGTTAAGCATAATTCTTTTTGAGATAAAATGCCTATTAATAACAGAGCTATTATATAAATCATAAAAAAACTAAGGAACTTGTGTCTGTGCCTAAAATAAGGAACTTATGTCTGTGCGTAAATTGAAAGTTGGTGATAATTGTTGTGAAATGCGATCGAGCTGTACTAGAGATCTTCTAAAAGATGATGATGTAACAGTCACATATATACCATCTTCATATAAATACAACCCATTTTCTTATTTAAATATTCAATACACCAATATTAATCACGTAATAGTTCATCTTTGACGCCTGCATTCTGTCGATAAAACTACTGCAATACTGCAAGAAATTCGTGCTATTAAAAATGAACTGACGGTCCAAGACATACCTGAGTGACTCATTGATTTTACAAAAAAGTCATATTAAGACATTTGACATGCAAACATGTCATTAACATAACTCAAAATGGAATGCCCCGAGTGCAAGAGAACTTTTAAGAATACGTACGGTTTATCAATACATACAAAGCGAAGTCTAGTATGTGGCATCGTAAACATCATAAGAAAGTACCATTGTGAAAGCTGCAAGATACCGTTTGAAAAGTCATTTAAATATTACACACCTGATTCAAATTATGCTGTGCAATTGATTACTGTAAAGACCCTGAGGGCTGCCACATACGCCTAGAAGCTATAGAGTTACATAGTAGAGGAGAATGCCCAGCCCCACATACGCACTATTTTACGGATAGATATAGCCGTCCCTGTATAGACTTTACGTGGGGAGGTTGAGATCTGCCTGGATTTCGTAACCAATAATATTAATATAAAATGAAATGTATTAAACAAAACAAGATTTCTGGTCGGCATGGGTCAACATTGAAAAGTTTTACTGTACAGGTGTCAACACCATGCTATGAAATAACCACTTCATATTAATTCATTATGTTAATATATGATAATAACAATGTAATTTTAAGTCTAGAAATAATTTTAATTATATTAAAGCTATGTGTACAATAATTTAATAAAAACACTTATTTATATTATAAATGTATTGCGGTTCCCCTTAAAGTATATTTTACTATTTCTTGGTTGATGTCGGTCAAGTACGGTTTTTATTTCATATTTATATATGCACTTTGCTCATTTATAGTTTAAAGCTAAGTCAGCATAAAGCCTCCTCACATCGACCTTGCGCTTCATTTAACATGTACGTATATACTCTGAAACAAAATGCAAGGTCTAGATTTCCAGTCTATGTTTTCAGTTCCCTTAACATAACGCTCTGTCTACAAACGTGCAATGTCACCAGATTGGTGCATATATTCCCACAAAACTCCCGCATTCGCTTGAAAATCTGAGCGGCTTGGGTCAACATTAAAAAATTTTGCTGCAGTAAATTCAAAAATCTTTTGTTTTAGAATTTTAATGAAACAAAAACCAAAATATCCAGATTTTAATGATCTATAAATTAGTTTATATTAAATTTTGTTATAAATTTCATAGTTAACATGTAAATTTTAAAAAATCCTTTTTGACATTTCTAATGCGTTTTTATAACTTAGATATTAAAATATCGGTCTAAAACTAATTTAGAATTGGGCAAATACCTTTCTTCATTTATTATTCTGTTCAAATCGAGGTCATTTAGGCAATTTTTTAAGGAAATAACTATTATTAACTTTGCATTACAAAATAAGCAGCAACCTTTTGGTGGAAAATTTTTAATTCTACGTACATCATTGATTTTGAAGTTTTATTTGGATTGATTTTAAACTTTTTCTAAATCACGTGCAGATCCTTAGTTGAGTCAATACCTGACAAATTATCAATCATAAAATATAAAGGCGATGTTGTTACTCTAAATGTGTACTGTCTCGCTATTTAGTTGCTACACAAAATGTTTTTTTAAATTAGAGATGATAGAATTAATATTTTGTTTTTAATTGACTGATTATAAATAGTAATTACTTTAAAACAAATACTAGAAAAAAATTAAAAACTGTTCAATAAGTGAATTATAAATGTATTTCATTAGTTAAAAGTTAAGTGACAGAATGGGAATAAAGCACAGAATAAAGTAAAACAGCAAGTAAAATATGAAATGATATATTAGTTAAACAATAATAATTATACTGTTAAAAGTAAGAACAATATATATTATATATGAAAACGTTCTTTATTCATCTTTAAGATACATGTATATCATATGGAAAAGTTAAAGCTATTACATCAAATATAGGCAACTCGCGATACACTTATACTAGAAGAGTTGTCTACAGTTCAATTCTTATAGATATAAAGATGAACAATTTTTATTTTACAATTGGTTTATCTCAAAAGATTTTACAAGATAAAAAATGTTTCATGCACCATAGAACAACTTATAATAAAATAATAATTGAAAAACTCAAATCAAACCAGTTCGCATACAATCAACCTACAAAATATTATTAAAAGTGGACAAAAAATTCATAATTATTTGTGCTTTACTTTAATCATTAAAATGATGAAGACATTAATGTGTTTTTATCAATTTCAGTAAACAAGAGATATGATTTTTTGCAAAGATAAATATTAGTCATTGAATTAATAATAAAGAAGCACATCTCCAGTTAATAAGAATAGCAAATACTTTTACCATTAATTACATTAAGTTATGATATATTGTTGTTAAATATATCAAAATTATTAAGGATGCAAAGAATTAAAACTTGCTTTTGTTTTAAATTTTAGCACTTGATGTGTTTTTGTAAGGCAAGATTAAGATGTGTGAAAAACCACCTTACTTATGACTGCAAGCAGCAGTTACTAAGCTAATATAAAATTATTTACATTTTTTGTAATACAAAGTTTCAACTACTCTAGATATTTATGTAGTAATATGCATATATAATATATATATATATATATATATATATATAATGTTAAAAAACATATTTGTACGAAATTTTATATACATGTTGCAATATTAAGTATGTAAAATCCTTACAAATGTAGATTCTACATAGTTAACATTTTAGTTTAATTCTGCACCCTCTTCCCCCGATTTTCTAAGAAACAATCCAAAAACTTTGCATTCCTAATAATTTTTCAAGTTATAAATATAACTAGTGTTATTTGTGGCACTTTTAATACATTTTATTTGTCCATGAGTGATGGAACACTTGTTGGTCGGATTCTCACTATTTAGCTTTATTCTCCAAAAACATTGATAAACTGCAGACATTATTTTTGTAAACAATAATATCCATTTTAAATTAATTTTGGACGAAATTTTATATGTTGTAGTTGTATATAATTCACAGCACGTTAATTAACACTTTGGAAAAGCACATATGTTTAATCAGAATGAAATAATTTTACATAGGACTATGTTACTGTTAAGCAATGCTGGAGAATACAGCTCGATGTCCACTAAACACAGGAAACAGGATATCAAACTAGTAGAAGTAAACTAAAGAAATAAAAATGATGGGGGTTTATTATGTTAGTGAATACATGCCTAAGCCCCATAATAATTATTAAACACACATAACGAAAGAATAATATAAAATATATATATATATTTATGTATGGTGCATTTGTTCAAAACAATACACACGCACGCCTCTTCTTCTTTTTTACTTGGAGAGCAGCACGTGTAGCAGTTTCGAAGACTTCACGCACACCTTCCTTACTCTTGGCAGAGCATTCTAAATATGCAAAGGCGTTGATTTTTTCTGCCATGGCCCGTCCGTCTTGAGGTTTAACTGGTTCCTGTTTCATTTTACTTAATTCCTTAATGGTAGTTGGATCATTGCGAAGATCCTTTTTGTTGCCAACCAAAATGATTGGCACATTCGGACAGAAGTGTTTAACCTCAGGTGTCCATTTTTCAGGTATATTTTCAAGTGAATCTGGGGAATCCACTGAGAAGCACATTAATATAACATCCGTGTCGGGATATGATAGCGGTCTCAACCGGTCGTAATCTTCTTGGCCCGCAGTATCCCAAAGTGCAAGTTCCACCTGCTTACCATCAACTTCGATGTCTGCCACATAGTTCTCAAATACGGTAGGAACGTATACCTCCGGAAACTGATCCTTACTGAAGACGATTAACAAACACGTCTTACCGCAAGCACCATCTCCTACGATCACCAATTTCTTTCGGATCGTAGCCATCGGACCTGCCAAAACACACACCGTCAACGCCTATATAGACTAAATTACAGTATTGCCACTTTCAGCGGCAACGTTGCCAGCCATAATACAATGCTGCCACTGCATAAATATGAGTTCATTGTTTGCAAATGAAATACAATATACTGAGTGATTCTTTACAGATTTAAATATAAATAAATTAAAATTCAAATTAAAAGTGTTATTATTTATCATATAAACTGTTTGTCTTATACCACTTTTTGAATATTATTTATTGATTATATATTTTGTACAATCTGTTTTTTAAATAGTTATTTTGCGTTTTTTAAAACTAGTTTAAATATATTGGTAAATATTTGAATACAAATGGATGGCTTTCTGGGAAAATAATATAAAAAAGTCGATAGCTAAATTAAAAAATATTTATTTATTATTATTATTATTATTATCATACTTAAAGATATTTGATTTTTGGCATAGTTTGAAAAATAATACAATTCTAATTTAAAAATCAATATGGCATCATTTTTAAGGAATTCTTATGTAACCAGATTAATTGAATATTGAGTTGTGATTTTCACTACATAATTTAATCACATATAAATTTAAATAAAATAAACGTGAAAAAAAAACACTGGAATTTTTTAATTAAAATTTGTTTTTATCTTTCTAATGGTATTAAAATAACTATTCCTAAGATAGAAATAAGAAAACAATTAATGTTTAACAATTCTATTTATTTATTTCATGTGCAGTAAAATAATTTGTTTTTAATTTATCACTATCAAATTACAATGTAACCAACAAAATTATGATATATAATTTTGTCTCATGATATGAGTAGTAAGATATAATTGCACATTTTATTCTAATTACGCATACACAAGATCTATTTGATATAAATTTGGTTATATTCATACTGTGATTAGTTGCTAAAATAATAAGTTGTAAACTATTAATTTTAAATGCTGAGTTTGATTCCCAGTGACATAATATACTGTATACCACAATTATCTTATAATTCATTTTAATCAAAATTAAGTCTTTAACTTTGATATTAATCTTATAATTATTATAGGTATTAAAGCTTAGAGTTGCAATACTGAAAGGTCATACTTTTAACTCTCAGAGCTCAATTAATTATATATACCGAAAATGGCGAGAGGCGAGTACAATTCATCATTTTCTTAAACAAGAATCACAAACTCTATGTTCGTTGTCATGCTTAATATTAATATGACAGAAAGAAATGATATAAAATACGTAAAATAATGTACGTCGGTGCTAATGTTTTGGGCAATAAGTCTCATAGAGATGACTTTACTATTATATCCAATAAAAATTAAGATAATATATTTGCTATAAACATGAAAGTTTAAAATAGGATTCTATCAAATTAGCTTTTTACAGCAGCAAAATACAGAAAATAACCATTTTTACGAGATCTCAACCGATTGTGACCTTATCTTTTAATTAATCACTTTTATTTTGATTGAATGTTGTTTATAATCATTCTATTAAAATAGATAGGTAAACTAAGTAAAATATGTGTTTTTAGATTGTCGATTAAGCCAATACAGGTGATAATTAAAATTCAATAGAAGCCTAGTAAACCTATAATTATGTGTATACAAAAATTTTCTTAGTGTTTATTACTAAGTGTAAAAAATGCATGAGTTTTCGACCTAGTACTTCATGTTGAAGTTAGTTAATTCTTTTGGCAAATCAACCTAAAAGATTATTATTGCCTGTCATCATGCCTTAAGAAAAGCATGCTTATTTTATTTGGTCTAATATCACTATTTATGTTCATATGTATAAATCTATACTATTTAGTCAAGTCAAATTCTGTGAACTTAAAAATCAATAATGGAAATGGGCAACTGAATAAAATCAAATTTAAAATTTCGTGAAAACATTAAATTAAATATGTTTAATATAATTTTTTCTTACTTTGATAAAATTATTATTAATTGATTATTATTTTGATATTAACAAGTATTACAAAACAATTTTTACAATTGATATTGTTATATTTATTGCACAAAAACTGGGGTGGCATATACGGTACGGCTGATGTGAAATGTTTGCTAGGCATAGTGAGCACTTGGATGGGTAGCCCCATCTACTGATTCCATTCGCTATTGGGAAACAATTAATGGCGCTCTAGAATCTCGAGGTCGATGGAAAGTTGTGTGATACCCAAGAAATACAAATACTACTAATACTGATTGACAGAATGGCAATGGTAAACAGAGAATGGTGTTCACCAAGTAAGTCAAATTAGAAATAAAAGATAAATCCGTGCATGATTAACATAACTATTGTAATGTATTGTCTCTGTCATACTAGCATTTATGTGTCTTTAGATAGAAAATGTCAATATGTCTATAGTAGAACTTACGTAGATTCTAGCATATATGTTCTTTTTCAGAAGTATTTGATTTATTTTATCATATTGAATACCTTTGTCATTTAGTGCAGTACCTATGCATTAATGAAGATGTCATGCCAAACTTAAATAATTTAAAGAATATATTTTTTTAAACCTAAAGTATGCACTTGGGCACCTCACACAACATTAACAAATACTTTAAAAACTATAATCTTATAATGCTGTCCTTTACTCTATCTTCATAAGTAGATATCTTTATATAGATAGAGTTTTTTGCACAGTTACTATTATTTAAATTTATTGTGTATTTTATTATCTATCAATCCAAGCAAAGAACATTTTCAAAAGATATATTACAATTTTCAGTTTTTGGTCACATACCGATTAGGTTAATAACAGTATTAGTTTAATTAATTTTTACCTACCTAGGGATTACTATTTAAAAATTTGAACAAAAGCTGAAGAAATTTTTGTTAACCAGTGACTTTTTAATCGCACATGCCTAATAATTAAAAGTAAGAAATAATAGAAAAGTAGGTACCTAATAATATACAATGTACAACTTAATTTATATGATAAATAATGAATATTTAAAATCTTTATGAATTATTTAAACAGTTCGGAATATAACTATATGGCAGCTTACTAAGAAAATAGTAATATGAGATAAAACTGCTTGCAAGAGAGGCAAATATATGTAGGTTTAAATTTTATTGAACAATAAGTTTAAAGTAAATTTAGTTTTAATGTGATTTTAGATGTCAAGTGACAGAATCTTAAGTCATTTTTATTAAATATTTGTGATGCAGAATCATTCTAATTCCCAGAAGTATGATGTAAGCAAAGTGTTCAATCAGAAAATAACATTGGATGACTCATAGATAAAACAAATTATTTCTTTTTAAATGTAAAATTTAAATTAAGTAACACTATTTTTTATACATTTGTAAAAGATTAAGACAAAAAGATTAATATAAAAATATAAATTATTTAATTAAAATTTTCTGTATTTTATTGATAAATCTAATCATCTGGCAACGTTGTTTAAGGAAAATGGTGGACATCACAGAGGCAATAGTGTATTTTAAGGCGGGGGTACATCATAGAGAAAAAAATAAGTACATACAAATGCAAACACACCTTTATTTGTATCTCCTGTATCAGTCCAGCAACAAAACATTCGATTCGTTTTCCACCCACCGTGGATTATTTCTTCTTAATAATTTCGCTTTACACCACTCATTAATACAAATATTTTAATACCGAATTACAACCAGAAATAGAACTGACATAAACAAACCGTCGCTTCTAAAACTACAACGCGCATGCGAATGATTCACTTTGACGTAGGACGGTAGGAAACCAGACACCCCCACTTCAACTTCAGGAAACATAGTTTTATTGCTATTTTTAAATATTTTCTAATATGATTTCAAAATTCCCATTAATAAATGTTTGAGAAATTACAATTTTTAATTTATGACCACGTTTCAATAATAATGTCACGGTATTAGTATTTCTTTAAAACTGAAAAACTCAAAAGATATGTCCCGAATCCAAAAATAATAAAAAAATTTATGTTGTATATTTTTGCAGTACAAATAAGATATTAATTATTTTATTATATAGACAAAAACTGGAAAAATTATAGAAAGCCAAATCAACGGCAAGCACACGTGGATGATAAGAAAGAAAACAATTATGTGATCGAACCAAAATGCAAACAAAGAAAAAAAATGGGAAAGAAGAGTACATTAGATACAAGAAAGATTAAGGAAAGAGCAAGGATTATAGAGAGTGAAGCCTGGGACAGCATGCGTTGCTGAAGTTGGCTTATGTCAAATTGCCGCGTGGTTGAAACCTGCTCCCTATTACGTTTAGGAGAAGATACTTGTTGAAAGTTGAACCTCACTATGTCCTAACATATTTATAAAATGCTCGAACAAACTAAACATATTTAAAGAAAAATCAAGTTATATAAAAAATAAACAAATTATATAAAAATAAATACGGAATGAATAAAAAAGAAAACTACAATAAATCTTAATTAAAAAGATAACAATTTATAGCTAAAGGTACTAAAACTTTTCCCCCAACAATATATTTCCGCTATCAATTTTTTACGTTAAAAATAATCATTTGTAATTCATTAAGAAAAGTAGAATGTTGGCATGTGTTGGTGTTGGATAGTATAAAACTAAAGATGTATTTAGTCGCCCCAATTTTATATAATTTTTATTTATATTATAAATAAAATTTTATAACTAAGAATCAAAACACGATCCGATAATTGTAAGACTGCAATTTTGATGATATGAGTTTGTATTACACCGTCCAAAATTCAAATATGTAAGTCCAAAGATAACGCCAAAATACTCCTGATCCTTCGTATATATATATATATATATATATATATATATATATATATATATATATATATATAGA
>JARJEC010118347.1:0-11007 GCA_030264575.1 Tachinus sp. AB-2021
TCAAAAACCTAATCCGATAGCCGGCTAGGTTGTTCTTTTCTAAACAATTTTCCCTAAACAAATATTAAATTAATTAAAATAGAAAGTCACAATCATTTGAGAGCTACACCTCTATTGGCAGCAATTTATTGTGTAATTACTGCCGTAAAGTATTGCCATCTGTGTGAATTGCGTGTCCTAAAACACTTTATGTATTCGGGAATATTTAAATATTTTTATGCACCAGTGGCCCCGTAGATCATGTTTCTCGGCACCTTGCCCCTTAGACGACAAACAAGGAAGTTTTTTACTCGGCTAGTACAACCAAGAGAGGGTTTTTATTTTATTCTTTTGACTCTAACCTACCACAAGAGAAATTATTAGTACAGTACAATAACACTAAAATAATTTGACAATTAAGAATTATTGAAAAGTATTCTAAGAACCAAAATACTTGTCGTTTTGGTATCAAAAAACATCATATAAATTTGACGTAATCGCATTTTACATTAAAAAATTAAATCGGAGTGTTCAAATTTTCCGGAGCAAATGTAGCGTGGTATCGTCGTAGCTGAGCTGTGCACCCATACCCCGTTATTGAATATGAAATACAAACGTGCCCGAGCTTCGCAACAGCTATCGGTTACAGAAACTGCAACGCCGTTGCAGCTTGATATTAAAATATATACGATACAAGATCTCGGCTATCGGGTTACCCGCTATAAGAGGGGCTCACGTATCACTTGCTATTAATAACTCCTTTAATTAAAACACACATTATGTTAGTTTGCATCCTAACTACTAAAATACTGCTGTTCTTGGTGCTGCTGCTGTTGTTGCGGCCGGGCTTTGTCAACAAAATATTATGCGAATATTATCTTACTGAGCGAGCCAACCCAACCCATTTCGCGATAATTATCGATTACCAACAACACTACATTATTTTAATATTATGAGTTGGATGAAACAAAAAACGCATTCTGAGCCGCTGCATGTAAACTGAACCAGACTTTTTCATAATATTTTATTTATTGTTGAGTTTTTGCCAGCGCGCAATTCGATGCTTCTGCGAAATACACGGCTTTCAACAATTTTTAAATTATTTAAACAATTTGCTTACAATTTTTGATCACAATCTAGGCTTTGATTTCATAGCATCATATTACAATGTTGTTTTAAGAAGTACTATAATTATATAATTTTAATAATTATTATAATTATAACTTAATATAAAGTTGTTTTTATTATATCTTTTTTTTTAATAACAAAAAAAGCATAAAATATTGAAAAGTTATTAATTGTTAAAAACTGTGTAAAATATTTTACCTCAATCGAATTTTTAATTTCATTAGTTAATTTGGCTATGAACCAAATTATTAAGTATATAAAAATATATTTACAAAATAAATTTGTTTTGCAAAAATTGAAGCTATATATATATATATATATATATATATATATATATATATATTTACATATATATTTACAAAATATATAGCAACAAATTAATTAAAATTGCTTTTTGAAAATTCAATATGATTATATAATATGGCTAAATACAAAAAAATTTACTATCTATAATGTAATTTTCTTGAAATTATTTTAATTTTAATTCTTTTTTACTGTTTTTTGTATTTTCAACTCTATTATATATTTTTTTAATTCTAATTCCAACAATACAAAAATATATAGAATATTTAATAAATAAATATAAAGTATTTCCGGTAAAAAAATTTAAATGTTATAGACATTTTTTTTACATTTTACTAGAAAACTTTTTTCCAAATCACTAAATACTAACCCAAGCTAAGTTTAACATATTTGTTAAACATTTTGTTTATTTTTTAATTTAATAATTAATTAGTAGATTTGCTTATTTCAAAGTTCAATTTGATCAAATGATAATTAAATCGATTTTATTTGTTTAATCAATAATTAAAAACAAACAAAAAAAGTATTACAACTGGTATTTGTTGGTGAAAAAAATCACTCCTGCAGTAATCAGGTCATGATGAGTAATTGCTTCGATGAGTATTTATATGAGTAAACAGTTTGTTAAACTTTTGCATTGCTAATTTTAATATTATGATTAGACAAAAAAATGATTAATCAAATCGTGTTGTATAAACTTTTAAAATCGATAAGAATTAATCACTAAACACTCATTTTTTAATTATTAAAATTTATACATTTCTACAAAGATATTTTAGAATGTATACATTATATACAGTATATACATTAAATAATTTAAAAATAAGAATTGATAATATTAAAGGCTGCATTAACATGACGCTGTATAATTAGAGACTTTTGGAAAATGGATACACGGTGTCTATTTACTTCAATGATGCACCCTTCACCTCCCATCCTTCCGATACTCGCGCTCATCTAGCACATGTAAACTTATATGATCATCTCCCATTACAAGGGTGAGCGCGCAGCAAAAATAATATATGAACAAAATAAAAAATGAAATGCAATTTTCTTCTTCAATACAAATACAACAAATTTGTTTGTATTCTAGCACCTTATTTCGTGGAACACTTGGTTAGCTTTTTCCTTTCAATATTATTCGTGGAATTTTAATCAGAATTGATCGATAAAGTAGCCTATTATAATAATAATAATAATAATATTAAACGAAACTAATCCCAATATTTCGGTTTACAATTTCGATTGAAATTAAAAATACTAGTGTGTTAAAACTAATACGCTCGTAATGATGCCAGTAATTAATTTCCGTGATTATAAATTAATAATGCTTGATGGTCTATCGTATTACAAAATATTTGCGCTCAATGCATGCATTAATAATGTTCAGAATTATAATAACAATAATAACAATAATTGCAATTATAATATGTAATTATAATTTTCAAACAATATTTATTTAATATTTTTTATTTAGGAATTTGCCGAAACAGCAATGAACGAACTACTTGGATGGTACGGCTATGGGAACAATAACAGAGAACAGCCAAAAGACGGATCGTACAAATCGCACTCGAATACGAACAGTTCCGGACCGGATTCTCCAAAATATACAGGTAATTTGTACAAATGTTACTGAAGAATTTATGTAAAATATCGGTGAGGCAATATTACTCGTTGTATTGGTTCGAGAGGCTTGATTTGTATCTGCTCGTGCCACGCGTGGTTGGCTAATATTACTCGTACCAGAAATAGTTTCCTCTTCTGGATTATCTTTCGCTTTCAAATGAAGTCGCAGGACGTCTATGAAATAAATTATTACTTACCTATTATTTTCTCTAATAATAAATGCATTTTGATAGTTTATATATGAATTAAAAATCCATTATAATACTTGTTGCACTCTTGACCACATCAACTCAAAAGAAATTCAATATCAAAATTTATTAGCTAATAACATGAAAATATATAACAATGTTATATTTATTTTGGACTACTCTGGTTTATGCCAATTGAATTATCCTTAAATATTTCAACAATTTCTTGACAGATTTCATTATTTGTCATATTATTATTTTATATTATATATTTTGACACTTTCTTAAATATGTTGGCAATTTATTAAATATTTTCAAAAATAGGTGAACATTTTGATATTTTTATTAAAGCTTTATTAAATGTTTTAACAATTTTGCAACGATATTTGATGTTTTATATCATTTTATTAGGCTTTTGAGATGCTGTGATCAGTGTCAAGTGATTTAATGGTAGTTTTTGAAAGAAATTTTTCTAAAATTTAAAGTTTTTGTAACCAAAAACTGTTAACAAACGTTACCAGTAAATATGCAAAAGGTTATGTTCTGGCGTTTCGAGTAAGATCACACTCGCTTTTGACATTGATATTACAATGTTTTCTTTAGAACAGTAGTTACAATTACATTTAATATTTTTTAATTGTAGCAAAAATTGTAGATTGATTCGTCATTTTTAATTATAATGCCCGATCACACACCGTGCTACTACGCTATTAAGAAATTCAATATTTCTATAGCCACATGGGTAGTTGGACCCATATCTATTCTTATGAACACTTATCTATTCAATCCAAACGTCCTATACTATATGTTTAGTGAAAAGTACCTTCCGATATTACTCGACTATTCTACTGGTTAATATACATATAAATAGATCACACTATTACATATATTTGATCCACATAGATACATTTTATTATAACTTATCTACTCGCTCAGCTGTTGTAATATCCAGTTCTATTGATAACGCAATAGTCATGTAGATGAATGAGTTATTATAATAAAAATTGTGCGGTTTAATTTTTTTATATTAAGAACTAGCATGCCAATTATGTACTAACAAAATAATTGTGTCATTTAATTCTTTGATGATGCAATTAGGTAGGTTACAAAATGAAAATATCTTCTATAAGTAGTTTTAACTATAGTAAACTTAACCATTCATACGACTATAGTAGCATATCTACTTTCACTTAACTATTTTAAAAATATTTTTTGCAACTGTATAGCTGTTCCGATGAGTGGGTAGCTACAGCAAAATATACTCTTCTGCGATTAATCGTTTTACGTGTGTCTGTTTTGACATCAGTAAGATGCATTTACTGTTATAGTAAGCAATTTGTCAAGAGTATACGTTTTTCAGTTGTACCACAAAATGCGACCAAAAAGGAAGAACCAAATGCATTTAGAAGTACATCAGTCATTTTTTTGTAGGAATTTGAGTAGCCGTATTAGGGTTTAAAAGGCATGATGTATACATCATGTGCTTCTAAATGTGCTTTTAAACGCATGATCTGTATATTCGCTTCTTTTTTTAATTTTTGGCCAGGCAGTTGCTAAAGTGGACGTATATTGGGCTATGAGTTAATATTTACTTTTATTGCCTTACGATTTTAAATTTTTGATATTTTCAGTTACCGCAATCGCAGGCCTGGCCAAACTTTTTTGTTTGAGATTCTATGTACCGAGAAACGGTACATGATCGACGGGGCCACTTGTTTTTGTTGCTGCTTAAATAGGGTCAAATATTTGTGAATATGCAATTTATAGAGATGGCAATACTTCACTGTAACAAAAATACAATAAATCGCCGATAACAGAGATGTAACTGTTAAATGATTTTGATTTTGTTTTTTAAATAATTTTATTTTTGTTTCCTAAGAATTGAGAAAAAAATTAATCCGCCTATCGGATTAAATTTTTAATTATCTTCATAACAAATGCCTTTGTTTATGCCTAAACAACAAAATAAAATATGAACTTTTAAATGTTAATTGCACTGAAAAAAATATAACAAAAAAATCTAATTCGATAACAGAGCAGTTTATACCTTTATTTATATGTATACATAAACAAGATTCTTAATTTTTATTATTAAACACACCATCGTTTGATCCTCAAGAGTCAAAAGCGCCCGAATTTTAGACGCTGCATGTCAAGCCTTAATATATGTAATTAATATAGAAAATGTTGTGGGTTACAGTTCTACAGACAATAATTGGAGTCGTTGCGTCGTTTTGCTTTTTCATCAAATATTTACCTTTGAACGGCAAAAGTCTTCTATCGTACATAATATAATATCATTTAATATTTTTTAACATTACCAAAATTAGGTTAAATGTAACTTTAATTAAAACGAATAAAACGATTAGTATTCATTGTCTACTCCTATATACAGGAGCACTGATTTTGGGAATAATATTTAATCCTTTGATAAAGTAGTAATACGTTCATAAGGTAGGTTGCTATACAAAATTCTATGCTAGTAGATTTAATTATAACAAAGTATCTATTTACTGGACTATTGCTGTAACGTTAGGGTAGGTTAAAACCAAATTAAATTACAATTGATAATCATTGTAGCAAAATTATAATTATTGTCTCAAACATTGCAGGTAAAGATAATATAATTGTTTGATAATTTTTTGTAAATTGTTTGGTAATACTTGGGTGGATAGGTTACCATAGGATAGCCATAGCCCAACAACTAAAGCACTGGATCAGTTAATGGTTAAAACTACTAACCCAACAATGTATACTATGGCTCTCTCGCTCAGCCAACTTTAAAGAATTTGACATTTTTGCGAATATCTTGCATTATCTGATAAATATTAATGATCTCTTATTACTTAAGTAAGTAAGTATGTGACAACATATTTTAATATGTACAGAAAGTTATTAATATTTACAGAAAGTTGCATAATTAGTAAAGCTGGGAATTATATGCACTCAAATAGTTCAAAATATGCACATATATATGCACAAAATTTTGCCAAAATATGCACTGAATATGCAGGAAATTTCAAAATATGCAACCAAATTTGCCTAAATATAAATATGCAAAATTTATTAAAAATATGCAAATAACATAAAAATAATCTAATATATTATTCCATTAATAAAATATATGATTTTTAAATTATAAATTTATTTAAAAAACTCGAAGTTTCGGAAAAATTCGTAGAACAAAAAAAACAGGTTCAAAATATAAACGCTTAATAGTACAACAAAAATAATATAAGAACATAAAATAATAAAAAATAAACGAACTGAATTAAAGAGATTCTTACTCGTTCTTTTCTAACACTCTGATTTTTCTTGTTTATAATTTTTTTAAAATTTTGTTCTTGGATCGGTAAAATTATGGAAATATGCACTAAATATGAACCGATATGCAATTTTTTTCAAAATATTTTCGAAAATATGCAAAATTTGCAAAATTTGAATTGGTTTTTACTAGTTGTTTTCTTCTAATTCGTTTAATTGGCATATAAATATTCTAGAATATGCATATAGCGGTTGTATAGGTTTATAGCAATCAACATATTATGCAAAATTATTATTGCATATTATTTGCAGAAATATGATGATGTTAATGCCCAATTACTTGATACCTAATCGTTATGTAGGTAGGTGGTTTACCATAATCAAGATATTAATAAAATGATTTTTCTATAATTATCAATAAATAAAAAAAAATTTAATTAATTCGCCAAGCGCATTCTGCATTACGAATGAATGAATGGTTCTGCAGTTATAGGAGCAAATTTCTACCTTAACTTCATACATATTGGTGATGAACCAGATGCTCGATGGATAGTTAAACATAAATAAACTTATTAAAATGGTCAAATAGAACAATAAAATTTACATTTTCTTTACGACCAATCTAGCAAGTTTAGTAAATACCTTCATTTGTTAATTGAGATGAAGACGAATTAAATCAAGAAAAACACAAAAACAAAATAATTACAAATTCGCATTAAATTGATATTGAGTTCATTATCGTTCCTATTTTCAATCAGTTTGTGTATCATTGAGCTTCAATTAGTTCATGGTTCTAGTAAAATAATGAGCACTCGTTTTCAATTATTACAAAAATATTAATTAGTATTGTGTTTCCCGACGGAAATAAACATAGTGGATTCGAGTTACGTTGGGGCTACAATCATTAATATTTCACTCGATAGTAAATAACGGAGAGGATTTAATTGTTGCGCCTATTAATATAAATATCAATACTAATAATAATGATGATCAAGTTGAACATAATTAATAATTAATATTTAAAAGAACAGTTATGTTAATGATTCGGTTCAAAATTTGAATGTATTTTAACGTGCAGCAGTGAGTGTCGAGACACGCCAAGTTTCTAATTTCGTTTCATCCAGTCATAGAACACCAAGCGCAAAACCTAATACGCTGTAACATTTCGCGAGCGGCGTCTTTGATTTTCCGTTTATTTTTAAAGGTCGCATCATTGCACAGTTTTCCCAATATACATGAAATAATGAAAACCAGTTTATTTTTAAAATTGAAATTATGATGTGTAATAATACAATTATATGACTTAAAAATTATGTATTTTTAGAAGGTTGCGGATGGTGTGGAAAACCGGTAGATGAAAGCTGCGGCTTGTCTTCAGGAACTGCAGTATTTTGTACAGAACTCTGCTTCTCCCAATCGAGGAGAGCAAACTTTAAGAAAAACAAGACTTGTGATTGGTGCAGACATGTTAGACATACCGTCTCGTACGTCGATTTTCAGGTAACTATTTAATTGGCATTAATAAATATATGAAAATTAGTTTTAAAATTTATTGAAAAGATACAAACATCCATCAATCAGACGTTTTGTTTACGTCTTAAAACATTGAAAATTGTCAACAACATCCAACATCTCGTTTGATGTAGCGCCACTTAATGGTTTTTACATAATAATTCCAAACAAATCAATTAATTAAAACTGCTTGAAAATAAACCTTAAGTGAATTGGAAACGCACCAAATGTACAATTTGGCAGGTGGCTGTGTGAAATAATTGTTGTCATCTTACAGGATGGTGCGTCGCAGCTGCAGTTTTGCTCAGACAAATGTTTGAACCAGTACAAAATGCATATATTTTGCCGTGAAACGCGGGCGCATCTTGAAATGCATCCGCATCTTGCACAGGACGATTCCAGTTCAGGTTTGATTACACCTGATTTGTGGATGAAGAATTGTAAGTCGCCTGATTCGCGGTCTCCTTCACCGAAACACCTGGATGAGCCGCAAACTTCACCGTTACCATTGATAACCGTAGCACATCCTTCAAAATTGCTTGCATCGCCGCCGAATTTAAAACTTGCCAGAAGCAAACCGACAAAAAGACTTAGGAAAAGACTTCCGTCCACAGTGACGAATTTTAATAAGATCTCCGAGATACCACAAGACTTACGAGTGAGACATTCGCCGAAACCGGTAGATGTTTCGCCTGAGAAATCTCCTGATCACTACCCAAATCAATTTCCACCACAGCCAATCCTACCCCCAGATCATCGCTTCATGCCGCCACCTTTATTCAATTTTCCTTTACCACCAATGAGAAATAACATTCTTCCTCCAGTCACAGTGATGGTGCCATATCCTGTAATGATACCAGTTCCAATACCCATCCCGATACCCCTACCGTTAAGCAGTTTTTTAAAAGCTGCAGAATTGAAAAATAAACACGAACCTAGTCAGAATGGTCCTACTAATGTGCCACAAGATAATCAATCTAGTCAAAATAATGATGATGAGAAAGAAGAAACGGAAATTATAGTGGACGATGATAAAGACCAACCAGCATCTCCTGTTCCAGCCAGATCACTAAGAAAAAAGAAGAGGGTAGTCGAGCCAAAAAGCAAAATTGTAATCAAATCGAAAAAATCGCTTTCAGTTTGAGTAGCTCTCATTAACATTATTATTATTTATTTTTTTACAATCCCATAGCATATTATTTTTTATTTTATTTACAATATAATATAATATTGAGTATACATATCATAGACTGTGTTTATATCATTTTTATCTATCTAGCTATCTATTACTATGATTATTATCATTATTATTATTAAACAAATACATCAGAATGTCTTATTTTATTTGTTTTTTGTTACAAACATTCAACGAGACCCAAATTGCAGAAGTGTTTATGTACTTATGGTTTCACCAGGGTTATTTACTATCAAAACGTTGCCAAAACTTCTCGCAATGAAGAGAGTTGAATTCACTAGGCCGGTGTTTACAGTAGGTGATCCACCAAATTAGCTAAAACCGAATATTAATTAAATGTCAAACAACAATATATTATTTAAAAAGTGTAATTACAATTATCAATTATAACTATGATTACAATGGAAAAAAAAAATCGATAAAATTAAAATTTATTATAAATTAAATATTATTATGCTATTATTGTAAAGATTTCAGAGCACGCTTCAACGTATTTTAGATGTGACTTAATTGTAAGTTCTTAATACAAAATATTTAATTGACAATAAAAAAATGATATGTAGAATTAGTACACAATATCAGTGTAGCTTTTGATTTATAGATGGCGCTTTACCATTTCATGAGTATATGGAGTTGCATACAATGATTGAATGAAAACGTCGAGATGTACATATGTATAAGACCCAAATACAGCTTATGTATTTTATCCTGAGCTCTGCCGCTGTTTGACACCTCGATATTGCGATAAGTTAGGTGGAAGAATATACGCCATTCGTGAAGATTGTTAGAGAAATCTACATTCGCGCCCACAGAGTTTGCTTGGGAAAGTTCCTGACTCGTCAAGCGGTTTCGCTGCGTTTGCATAATTTCGAGTTAAATGTTTGATGTTTGAAAACACAATTTTATCTCGGGAATATACCGATTCAGTCCATCATGCTGCTAATACACTTCCACCGAGAGTTCAGCTTAATTTGCAAGAGCAAATAAAATGTAAAATATAAAACATTTATAAATAAAAATAATATTTGATTTTAAATAAGTTGATAAAATTCTACAAAATTTTTAATAATTTATTTTTTTAAATTTGCTCGAATATGTCTCATAATTCTTGTAAAAATCCACTCAATGTGATACTTTTAATTTTTTTTAAATTTTAGTTTGCTAACTAACCTGGACCAACCTCTTACCCTGGACATATATTTTAAGAAAATTATTACAAAATAAAGTATAATAATAATTACACACCATAAATATTTCTGATCACACCTCAATAAAAAGTAAAGAAAATTATAGTTACAAGTTCGAAAATAAATACGTGAGACCCGAAATTTTTTTTTTGAAATTATAAATTTTAGATTTAAATGTATTTACTCAAAAATTCCCACTTTTCTATAAAAATCCCTAATTCCAAAATTTCCTCACAATGGCAACGCTGACTGGGATACGACTTTCATATAAGAAGACATATTGTTCGAAAATCGTATAAATGTATCCCACTTATACGATTGGCTCCTTCAGTCGCTGCGACAAATATGTACTTGTAGAGTTCGTAATATTTGATTTAGTGTAAACTAGGTTGAAAAAGTAAACTAAAATATTGATATGTAACATAATTTAATAGCTCTTCACACTTTTTTACGTCAACTATGTACGGACTTTCCAAATATTTCACGATACATAGCGCTCACTCAGGTCTATTATGTATAGGGTGAGTCTGGGAAGACGCCCCCAATACTTTTTCTTTATTATTGCTTAAAAAAGCAATCCTATAAAAGTTAAATTAATTTTAATGTTTTTTTAGTACTTACA
>JARJEC010118418.1:0-10328 GCA_030264575.1 Tachinus sp. AB-2021
AAAGTTTTTATTCTCCGTAAAGCGTAATAGAAACAATATTTTGATGCTTATGTATTTACCTGCTAGAAAACTGATATCGTATGTATGCGTGGTATAGTAGCAAGTTAAGCTCACCTAAGACCCAACTGTTATAATAACTCAATTTTAGAGTTTTTGTAGATACTGCGTTTTTTGTTAAGCACGGCAGAATAATTATACAAAAAAAATCCAAAAAAGGTTATCACAATAAATTGACTCCTACTAAGTAAAATAGGCGCTAGTGTAACCGTAGTTTCTCGCTATTTTGCACTTAAGGCATCTTGCAAATTTTTTCTGGCGCTGCATAGAATATCTTATTACATTTGCGATAAAATTATTCAATTGTTGTTTTGAAATTAAAATTACTAAAAGAAACACAAAAGAGAAGTGCGCCAAAAAATAATTAACTGATTTAAAGATTTATTTTGAATAATTAAAGGAAATCGGTATAATGTTAAAAACCGGGATATTTCCGGAATATTAACAAATGCGGCATAGGCTGCTAGAATCCGAGACAAATGGTCACTCTATTCATGGAGTATTTGCATACACTTCAGCAATTTGTTCTAATTAAAGAAGAGAACATACCTAAACTCCACTAGAAGAACTGGAGCGTATCGTATAAGCATCTCTAAAGCAAGATGGGATATTTTTGTTTTTTTTTGATTCAACGTCAACCTATTTCTGCCATCTTTAGACTAAACACCGACGCCAACCACATCTGGAAGTTTTGCCGCTAATTCAGAAATTCCAACCAGAATTATTGGCTTCTTTGACGTGCTCGCAACATTTAGATGTTTTTATTTTTTAATTCTATATATTGACTCTATCCTATATGAAAATGTATTTGATATCTGGACAAATTAATTAAAATTGAAATATTGAAATTGAAATACAGAAAATCTACCGTTTTCTTTTCTTATCCAAACCAAGGTTGTACTATGCGACTTTCATTATCCTGAAAAAATCAACTCTCCAAGTAAGGACTACCGGATTTGAACCCGAGACCAATGGAATTTTTTGGCACATCAAATATACGAACAACAAAAGCGAACATCAAGCGCTCTGACAAAAATATGCCCATAACCAACTGAAACAGGAATTTTTGGGAGACTTTTTTATAAGGGAGACATATTTGTTACCATTTCAGAAAATTTTACTCCGATAAAAACCATACGGACGGACACCTGGCCTACGGGTCATTTTTGTTATTTTGAAAATTGTTAATGTATTTTATATTCTTTTCAAGGAATTGTAAATATTGTATATAAATCGCATGTATAAATAATAATAAAACTGTTATAAACTTTATTGCATACTACAGACATTTTGTTTCATTCTATCACAATCTATCACATAACTCAACAAGCGACTTGTACATTATCAAACAACATCGACATCTTTCTCAACGGGAAGCAAGCACTTTAAACCGCTTGGTCGAAAAGGGCAATGCATCTAGTGTACGCATCACGAACAGAATGGTTAAAAATACTCGAAAAACATCTGCAAAAATCTTATCACATGTTGAAAAATACCACAAAATATATATTTTAGCTTCATTTTAGTAGTTTTTCAAATAAAAATTCTATAAAATGAAAGAAGAAAATATAAAATATATAGTTTATTATTAAAATATTTTTATTTAAATTTTCGTGAATACTTTTAATAATTTTTGTAATATTTTTCAGAAATATTTCTTTCCCATAGAAATGTCTTATTTAATTCAATTTGTGATAAGATTTATTTAGTACAATAATTCCAATAAATAGGATTAAATTTTTAATTTTCTAATAAGCAAACCTCAATTCTTTTTTAATAATAATTAAATAATAGTGTTACAATAATCGGCCAAAATTTAACATTAAATTGGACAAGGTCTCTTGCCATTGTTGTTTTATCGAAACGTGTGGGTGTTCTCATAATTATTACCAATAATGTTTATTGCGGTAATATTTTATGTCCACCCACCCAATTCAATAAAGCAGATAGCTAAAAAATATTATTTTATTTAAGTGGTCGCAATGTAATGATAATAAATAGTTTATAGGTAACGCAATTATTTGCAATTTTTTTGTCACGACAATAATTATGACAACGAAAAAATAATTTGGAAGAGAATGAATGAATCTTTTTATAGACTATTAATTATCAATAGGGCTTGAATAATATAACATTTTTATTTTGGTGCAACGCGCCGAGAATCTAACTGGTGACCCCTGAAGATAACCCACATAATCGTACACTGATTATAAAACGCTATGTGCACATTTACAACTAAGTGTGTAGAAACGAAAAATTAATAGATTTCGTCTGCGTAATTCAAGGAAAATGTTAGCATTCAAATGTTTTGCGTGAAAATTGTTTTGAGTAATAAATTTCCTTATTACTTCGCGCTTCGGACTATTTAGCGGGAGTTGGTTTTAAGAAGGAATAACTATAAAATTTCATTGCAAAATAAAATAAAATAAAATAAAACGCAATAAGATTTGTTGTATTTTCGGTAATTAATCACCTCATTTACTTCTTCAACATTGTAAGAAAACGATTGTCGAAAGGCGAGTGATGGTGCGAGTGCGGTCAGAGAGAACTGTGGCATGTTTGTTTACTAGCAGGAACCATGGCTAATTTGCAGTTGACAATTTCAGGCTTTGTGGCTTAGAAAATTTCTAACAACAAACTCTTTGAACTGACAGGCCCCGGTGATTTATATTCGCAGGAAAATGAGAAGAGGCCGCGTGTTTTAATTACGTTTTATGATGGATGTGTCTATGGCCAACACTATTAATGGGCACCGCTTAATTAGAAAATTGCATTGCAGTTTAATGAAAATCCTTATTTTCTCATATTTATTCGATAAAAACAAAATGTTGTAATATCAAAAAGCTATCAAAGAGCTTATTATTAAACTTAAAATCAGTTTTAATTAATGAATTTAGAAAATTTATTTTTAAAAGTTTGTTTCTTAGTTGCTTTTAATAATAATAAAAAAATATTAAAACCAGAGTAATTTAGTAAAAACTCCGATAAGCGGACCGTAACTGTCTGCGCAACTTACTTTTTCTCTTATTAGGGATGTTTTTTGGTGATATAATATAACAATTTACAAATTATGCCATATTTATGTTATAAAATGATGATTTAATAAAATAAAATTTTTATAGTTTTTTTTTACATTAATTGACTTACTTACTTACTTAATAATAATCTTTATTTCTTCTTCTATAAAAACAAAGTATAAAAAACATAGATAAACATTACACAATAAAGAACAAATAATACATAACAATAAAATATGTGCCATCAATTCTGAATAAGTGTAATAAATGTAGTCTAAAACACATGTTTTGGTTTGCGATCGATAATAAAGAAGTCAAATTATTTCTGATTAATTTTGAAATAATTCAAAGACACTTATTTGCGTTTTGATTGTTTCTGACTAAGTGCATGTTCTTAAAGTAACATTTCTACATTTGCTTTTGCATGTTTTATTAATTTAAATAAAATGCAAACAATTAAAACTATTAGAATATAATAATTATTAAATAATTACTAAGCCGATAATTCAAATCTTTTAAATAACGCTGTAGTAATTATTTAATAATTATTATATTTTAAATTCAACTTCGGTTCATTTAAAATTTTAAATTGTAAATAATTATTATTTGCAATATTCAATTTAAAAATATATTTTGACTAATTTTGACAAAGTGCCAACAATTTTGACTAAGTGTAACATTGTTTCTGAATAAATGAAGCACATATTCTCATTTTCTGTGGCACTGACTAACTATTATTGATCTGTAGTTGCGGACACCTCCAATAAGCGGACAATTCCTATAACCGGAAAGTTTAGAATGAACCGACACATCCGTATATTTAATATTTGATGTCCGAATGGAATTCAACAATATTCATTCTATATATATATTCTTATTACATTTGTGAAGTTTTAATTTTATAATTTTTAGAATAACCATCCATATATGTATTTAATATTCTTTTAAGCGGACACCTCTAATAAGCGGACAAAATTTGTTGCACCGCGCTGTGTCCGCTTAACGGAGATTTCACTGTACATCTTATAGTTTTTCAGTTGGTTGTGACTAAGCAGCACCCATTATGACTAAGTGTAAACTAAAATACTTTATAATTAATTGTGAATAAATCGCATAATTTCTGATCATTTAAAAATACTTAGTTGTTTATCGATTCATTTCGATTAAGTTTAATTAATTTCTATTAAGTGCAATTAGTTTATAATAATTACATTTTTGACAAATCAATATATAATCTTAAATATATTTTACGAATTTATAAATCCTTAGACAATACTTAAGCATCTAGTTGTATAAAGTACATTTTATTTATTCACAGTTACTCCTAACCCTTAATTACTTATGACTTATTTGTGAATGGTAAAATAATTTCAAACCACTTAGTCACCACGTATTTCAATTGGTTTGGACTAAGTGCAAATATAGCTTCATTTTTCACGCACTAATTATTTGAAATTAAATTACAAATAAATTTAGCTCAAATGTTTCAAACATTTTTGATTGATTTACCATTAATTTTGTTTAACTTTCAATAGTTGTGACTAAGTGCAACTGATGCAAATTTATTAGGTTTAACAAAGCTACATATACAATAATGTACAAATGGTTTAAAATGTTCTGATTGTGGATGATAATGTTGTAATTAGTTTTGACTTAATTAATTAAGTTTCAGTGTTTGTGATTCAGTTGACTAAGTGCAAGTAATTTAAAATAAATTAATTTTATCAAAGCTTCATATACAGTCATTTATACAAACATACTAGTCGAAATTTATATTTATTCATAATTAAATATTTAATTGATTTACCATTAATTTTGTTAAACTTTCTATAGTTGTGACTAAGAGCAACTGATGGAAAATTTATTAATTTTAACAAAGTTTCATATACATATGAATAATGTACAAATGGTTTAAAATATTCTGATTGTTGATGATAATATTGTAATTAGTTTTGACTTAATTAATGAAGTTTCAATGTTTGTGATTAATTTGTCTAAGTGCAAGTGATTTAAAATAAATTATTAGTATCAAAGCTTTATATACAGTCATTTATACAAACATAC
The DNA here is from genome assembly GCA_030264575.1 of Tachinus sp. AB-2021. Classification (NCBI taxonomy): domain Eukaryota; kingdom Metazoa; phylum Arthropoda; class Insecta; order Coleoptera; family Staphylinidae; genus Tachinus; species Tachinus sp. AB-2021. The sequence continues at coordinate 5,139 of JARJEC010118418.1, forward strand.
TAGTCAAAATTTATATTTATTCATAATTAAATATTTGATTGATTTACCATTAATTTTGTTTAACTTTCAATAGCTGTGACTAAGTGCAACTGATGCAAAATTTATTAATTTTAACAAAGTTTCATATACATATGAATAATGTACAAATGGTTTAAAATGTTCTGATTGTTGATGATAATATTGTAATTAGTTTTGACTTAATTAATAAAGTTTCAATGTTTGTGATTAACTTGACTAAGTGCACGTGATTTAAAATTAATTATTTGTATCAAAGCTTCATATACAGTCATTTATACAAACATACTAGTCGAAATTTATGTTTATTCATAATTACATATTTGATTGATTTACCATTAATTTTGTTTAACTTTCTATAGTTGTGACTAAGTGCAACTGATGGAAAATTTATTAATTTTAACAAACTTCACATACATATAAATAATGTACAAATGGTTTAAAATGTTCTAATTGTTGATGATAATATTGTTATTAGTTTTGATTTAATTAATAAAGTTTCAATGTTTGTGATTAAGTTGACTAAATGCAAGTGATATAAAATTAATTATTTGTATCAAAGCTTCATATACAGTCATTTATACAAACATACTAGTCGAAATATATATTTATTCATAATTAAATATTTGATTGATTTACCATTAATTTTGTTTAACTTGCTATAGTTGTGACTAAGTGCAACTGATGGAAAATTTATTAATTTTAACAAAGCTTCACATACATATAAATAATGTACAAATGGTTTAAAATGTTCTATTTGTTGACGTTAATATTGTAATTAGTTTTGACTTATTTAATAAAGTTTCAATATTTGTGATTAAGTTAACTAAATTTAAGTTATTTAAAATTAATTATTTGTATTAAAGCTTCATATACAGTCATTTATACAAACATACTAGTCGAAATTTATATTTATTCATAATTCAATTCACAACGGTCTATAAATAGTCACTTTTACAACAAACAATTTTAGATAATTTCGTAACTATGATAAAGATAAATGTTTAATGATTGTGACTAATAAGGGCAAGCGATCTAAAATGTATTAATTCAACAAACCTTTGTTTTATGATCCGTTTCGACTTAATTGATTAAGTTTCAATTATTGTGACTAAGTACAAGATCAAGTGCAAGTGCCTTGTAATTTACTAATTCTAACATAGTTTTATATACATATGAATAATTACGACTTGTTCAAAACATGTTCTGATTTTCGATATTTGTTTTGTGATTGGTTTCAGATAATGATTCAATTATTGTAACTAAGTACAAGTGCAAGAACCTTACAATTTACTAACTCTAACTATACATATGAATGAGTGCAACTGGTCCAAAACATATTCTGATTTTTGATATTTGTTTAGTGATTGGTTTTGGATAAAGTTTCAATTATTATAACTAAATGCAACTGCAAGAACCTTACAATTTACTAATTCTAACAAACTTTTATGTACATATGAATAAGTGCAACTGGTAAAAACAATATTCTGATTTTTGATATTTCTTTTGTAATTGGTTTCGTATAAAGTTTCAATTATTGTAACTAGGTTCAAGTGCAAGAACCTTACAATTGACTAACTCTATCAAACTTTTATGCACATATGAATAAGTGCAACTGGTCCAAAACATATTCTGATTTTTGATATTTGTTTTTTGATTGGTTTCGGTTAATGTTTCAATTATTGTAACTAAGTGCAAGTGCAACAAGTTTACAATTTACTACCTTAATCAACTTCTTATGCACATATGAATAAGTGCAACTGGTCCAAAAAATATTCTGATTTTGATATTTGTATTGTGATTTGTTTCTGATAAAATTTCAATTATTGTAACAAAGTGCAAGTGCAAGAACCTAACAATTTACTAACTCTAACAAACTTTTATGTACAAATGACTAAGTGCAACTGGTCAAAACATATTCTGATTTTTGATATTTGTGTTGTGCTTAATTTTGACTTATGTTAGATTTATTAATTTTAACAATGCTTTTAACATATGATAAGCGCAAGTGGTCTATAATATATTCTAATTTTGACGTTTCTTTTGTGATTAATTTTTACTTAATTGATAAAATTTCAATAACTGTGAGAAGTACTTGTGCAAATGCTTTAAACTGTAGTAATTCTGACAAAGTTTTATATAATTTATATAAATGCACTTAGCCCAAAATGTATTCTATTTATTTATGTTTTTTAGTGATTATAATGACTAAGTAGAGTATGATCTAAGCTTATGTACTAAGTATTGAAGGAATCGAAAGAAAATAAATATATTTTAAAACATTAACATTTAATGGTTATATATTAGTTTATATAAGTTAATATTTTTACATTTAAAAAACTATATTGTTCAAATAACCACCACTATCTCAAAAAATAAAGGTTTTTTATCAGAAAAATATTTGGACAACAGTTAATTTTAAAGTTTTTGCTCAATTTTTTTTTGTAATTAGAGTTCGTTTAACAGTGGCTACTTCACATGTATTTTTGCAGGTGCAAAATCATAATATTATAGAAGTTGTCTATTTAGAGAATTTGCCCATTATTAAAGATTTCACTATAATTATTGATTTGAAAAGTGCAAATGCACTTGTTTAAGAATTACAGTGAAAATTGCACTTGTGCAAGAATTAAAGCGATAATTTATCACACTGACGCTAAGTAAAGCAATCAACACAAACAAATCAAACTTGACAAATTAATTAATATTTGTCAGTGTCAGATGCATAACCCCATCAATGTTTACAAACTAGATTAATTCATTTTAACACATTTAATCGAAACATTTCGGGAAATAGTCAACTAAATATATTTTATGCATTGAATATTATCCAGAAAAGTTTACACATAAAATGTGGTTGCCATTATGAAACTGTAATTATTTATTTTAATTGTAATTTGATTGTCAAAGAGCACTCGATGCTTCTCGCTTCTGATCAAATTACAATCAAAATAATTTTTTGCAGGATTAGTTATTTTTTACTTTATAATGCAAACAAATAAAACAACCAGAATTTGGCTACATGTTTTTTATAAACAAGGCCAGGTTTTGAGCCAAAAATAAAAAAAAAACAAAACAATAATTTTTTTTGCAGTTACTAGGCAACCCTATTTTTCAAACTAACTTTTTGATAATTTTCAATGCACATAATTTTGCTATTGATAAAGTATCATTATTAGTTTGGACTAAGTAATTTTAATTTATTAATTCTAACTAAGTTTTGAATACTTATAAATGCAACCGATCCACAATTATATTCTGATTTTTGACATATATTTCGTGGATAATTTTGACTAAATTAATGCAAATCAAGTAAAAATGACAAATTACAACAAATTTATTAAAATCCCAGCTAGCAAAGTCACGTCATTTTTTAATGATATTCACGAATATAACGTCATATAACCAATAGTTAACGACTAATAATCGTCATTTTTAATCGAACAAATGACGTCTCTGTTTTGATGTCATAATGACGTATTTTTGCGTATTTCCGACGTCACGTTGACGTACGTTTCACGTTCAACTAAGACACGTGACGCGACCTCTAGTACCTCCTACCGTTACTATCTTATGCACACGCCACGACACAATAACAATCCACTCATTTTACAAGTCTAACCTCACCCATTAGCTATGGAGTTGAGTTTGAGAATGGTGATAATATCAACATTGCTATTCTTATTAGCAGTTAGCCAAAAAATTAAGTTAAGATGAAATCACTTCGGATAAAAGTCTAAAATAAAATTAGTTAAAAAAAAAGATGTCGGTCCAAGTTTTTATCATTATGCAGCAGCAGAATATATGTCATCTAATGAATTACCATTGATTATAAACACTTTGTTATATGAAAGTATTGATAAAAGTATTAGATGCAACGTCCTTTTAAATATTGGATTGGGTAGTAGGCTGACAATAGGATAATCGGTTATTATTTATTTAAAAAAGTACATTTATTTTAGCGTACGTTTAGAAGACGAACTCCGAAACGTACGCTAAAATACTACCCATTCCAGTATTGATAAAAATACCAGCACGTCTATTTTACGTCAATAACTGACGTCTGTTTCACGTTACATCAATTTTACGTTTTTAATTACGTCTTTGATCCCTGACATATTTTCGTCTTTTTGTCGTCATATTTACATCATGCTTTAGGTCATAATGACGTCTACTTGCTGATAAAGAAAGAACTCCGAAACGTACGCTAAAATAAATGTATTTTTTTAAATAAGAAACAACCGATTATCATATTGCCAGCCCACTACCCATTCATGTATTGTAAAGTTTATTGAAAAAATACCAGCGCGTTTATTTTACGTCAATAATTGATGTCTGTTTCACGTAATTAAGATCAATTTTACGTTTTTAATGACGTCCTTGGTCCCTGACATATTTTCGTCATTTTGTAGTCACATTTACGTCATGTTTTAGGTTACAATGAGGTAAATTATGACCAAAAAGCCATGTGAATATGACGTGTCTTTGCTGGCTGGGATAACCTAAAATAAAATGTCAAAATCAGCTGTTTCTCAAAACTAGATATTTAATAACGTAATACACAAGTCATTACATCGCTCGCTTATGCATTGCATTACTATATTTCTATCTTACTTATGCACATCTATTTATCGAGGGGATGTTCCGCAGTCTAACTCTCATTTACATTTGCTTACTGATTGCTTTCCTATCCCGACCCCTTGAATTGTTTCATGTACTGCTCATTTTATTGACTTGCTATAAAAGTTTCTTTAAAAATTAAAAAAAACTTGATTTTTAAATACGTTCTCTATTTTATTTGTTGTTTAAAAGACAGGTATTTTTAATTATAATGCTTATTAATATTTACTACATTGAAGCAAAACCAATAAAACGCAAAACCAAATGCAATGAACAGAAGTTTTTAAGAAAGTCTAATGAAATAAAAATCGCTTTTGGTTTTGTTTAAATTATTACAAATAAATCCGTTAAATTTTTACATGATTAAACTTTTTTTTTTTTAAATCATACATTTCTTTTTGCAAAAATGTTTTATATTCTATAAAATTCATAGACAAAAATTAAAAACCAAATATTTGCAAACAAATTTGAGTCTAGACAAAAACATAATAAATTTGCTTAACATTCAAACAAACAAAAATCATGCACAACATTCCACATTTAGTGTTTGTATAA
>JARJEC010118461.1:0-28981 GCA_030264575.1 Tachinus sp. AB-2021
CTGACGAAAACCCTCATACTATTTGATAATCCAAATTCCAATACAAGTTCGGAATTATCGTATGGACTGGCACTGTTGACGGTCGTTTGTTTCTGACATACCTTCTTCCACCAAATAAAATTCAAAAGGAATGTGAAATTATTAGCAACATTAAAATGAAAAAGTTTCAATATTTGGGCCACATAATGAAAGGCCCCAAATACGAAAGTCTCAGCTGATGGTAGAGGGGATGATTAGTGGAATGAGAAATATTGGCAGACGTAGGGCCTCGTGGCTTAAAAACTTAAGGGATTGGTTTGGTTGTAACAACACTCAGCTATTACGTGCTGCAGTCAATATGGTCCGAATAGCTATGATGATAACGAACCTTTGATAGAAGACGCACCCAAATAAGAAGAAGAAGCATCTCAAGTTGTTTGTCAAGAATCTATTAGTTTGTTTCCTAGTCAGCCATTGATTGAAAAACGCGTATTTAGAGACTGGTTATTGTGCTAGGCGCAATAGAATAAATCATAGAAGAAAATGATTTTTATGTTTCCGTTGTAGTGCTTTTACAATTTACATCGTCCTGAGGAAAATTACATTTTTGTTAATCTAATTTTTATCAGAACGACGCATAATATTAGAACGATCAGAGTAAGAAAGAAAAAAAAAGGTTAAAAGAAATCAAACCTGGGTGCAAGACAAATGCATTGTGCAGTGGCGGATTAAAGACAGTAGCGGCTCATAGGCAAACTAACTAAACTATATATTTGGAGGCCCAAAACATGAATCAACTATATGAACAGTCTTAGTTTTGGGATCTCTCAAAGTCTGGGGCACCTAAGCACGTGTCTTTTTGTCTTAATGGTTAATCTGCCACTGGCATTATGCATGTAAATTTTGACAATAATTTGTTTGAGCAATATATCGTATAAGAGATGAACATTAGTAGTTGTAGTCATACGCTGGCCGGTGAGCATACAAAGTTATAATATCACGCTCAAACCAGTCCGTGGGTTTCACACATTTCTCGGCACATTTGCGTGCGGCGAGCCAAATTGATCTGTGACTTCACATCACGAGCCATGCAAATGTCTATTTGTACGCTACTCATTTATACCATAAGCTTACACATTTACGGGGGTTAACAATTTATTAGTAAATATTATTATTCATGCTATGCGGTCACCGAATACCGAAAGTTAAACATTACACCAGTCGTTAGGTTATGGGGTTGCTCATAATCACTTACGATCATTGAGCTTTTTCTTGTGAGTAGAATAATTTCAAAAACTGTGCGCATTTTGTAATTTAACAAAAAGTGGACCTCGATTTGAACTACCATTTTGAAGTCCGAATAAAATTGACACAAGCTTATTCTAGTTACTGCATTTCTAAAACATGTTTAAATTAGTAGGTCAGTGGTTCACAAAGGATTGTAAAGTGCTCGGGGTGCTCTCAAATGTTACTTTTCGGTGCATCAAAGATACGTTGTTTTACCATTTGTAATAGGGAATAATATTCTTATTTAGTTGATATATCGAAAAGCTCAAATAATGTTCTAACCCTCTTATTAATTGAAGATTAGAAATTGTTTTCTTTTGTTACCATGCCAACTTTTACCAGAATGCTTCATTTTTTGTCGGGTGAAATCCTTTGAGGCCACCATACACGCTCCTGCAGGCCTGACGGGGTATAGATGTCAGGCCTGCAGGCCTGCAGGCCATTGGTTCACCTTTAGTCGAATCCTGACCGGCAATTAATTGGGATATATTACATACTTTATTATGGTTCCTACTGACCATAATTTGTTTATTTTTTACTTTTTGCTATTTATAGCTATTCATATATTACAAAGTAATAAAAAAAACTGAAGAAAAATCAAAAAGTGTAGTGTAAAACAGACGCATTTGCTTACACACTGACTTAAACCGTCTTAAGTCCAGCGGTGTGTGCAGGTTTAATTATGAGGCTTTCCGTCATTTTTCCAATCTTAAAAAAGCACTCTAAACAATTTACATCTTGCGGAACGTACTTCTTTCTTACATCCAAATATCCATCAAACCAATATATAAATTAACTAAAATCATAACGCTTCCTGCTGAACTAGCAAACAAATTTTAAACCAAAGGTAACAATATAAACATTGACATTAACTTGCAATACAAAAAAAAACAAATAAAAAACTTTGGAATATATATCAACTATCAATCAATCAATAAAATTAATCAATCAACTAACTCTATTTTCGAGAAAATTCTCTCACTATCGATTTTAGTAAAAACACCGATCTTCGCGTATGAGTTGGGAATGCAATCTCAGGATTCCATTCTCTCGACCGACTTGTCGACGACGCAATGATTCGCCTGTTTCAGTTTCTCGGGTTTCTCAGGTTTGCTATCTATTGGTACACCTCTGAATTGTTTCACAAACATTTGAACTCTCTCTTCAAAATTCTTTTCAACTTTCCCTTATTATACTTGTTTGCTCGTGGTGTTATTTTGCTTTAGATGAAGTTTGCTACTGCATTCCCAAACATTCCGACTCTAGAGATAGATCCACCTGACGTGCGGCGGCAATCCTACGGGCCCGACACGCTCTGTGGTTTAGTGCTCCCGTTTAAGAACGACTTAAACATTATATCTCGCTTGTGTTTGTTGATCGAATAATGCCATTTAGTGCTCAGCAGGTCCTCTTTCACTCGCCGTTACTGAGAGCATCCTTGTTAGTATTTTTTTTTGCTGTTATGTAATATATATAAAATTTTGGGATTCGGGGATGCAATATATGTAATCCCGAAATCCCAGAATTGTAAAACTTGCTCGGAATTGCATTCCCTACTTTTGACTATGACAATACACAATGTTTTTTAACCTATTAACATTATAACTACCCATACTTCTTACTATCACTCTCATAATAAGATATTATTCTCATGGGCAGAAAGACCACGGTTGATATGCTTCTATTTTTCATTTTCATAATACCACAATCATCTTAATGATAAATATATATATATATATATATATATATATATATATATATATATATATATATATATATATGTGTGTATATATATTTTAAAAAAGCTACTACCTTTTTTATTACAATTTATTTAGTTACATTGTGAAATAGTTTTGCCTACTTATGTACTCTCCAATGATGTGCTACACATTACTCTAAATCCAAAATATGCTTCACAACCACATGGTGTGTAGTTGTTTATTGCTAGATTTGATCAAATCTTTCAATAATTACCACACTATTACTCTGTGGCTATGTTGAAGTACATGATTCACTTTGGGAGGAGATCGAACCCACAATTTTCAGATTACATACCTTTACAATTTGCTCACAAATGAATGATTTATGAGTAAAATAAAAATGGATTTACCCGAATAATTATATTAGGTTTAGTTCAATTTATTTTCATGATAAAATTCTATTAAATAATTCATATCTTTCATAGATATAAGTAGTTGTCTTTTTTTCAATTTCCTGTGTTCTGAAAGGCGTTGGTTTGATATCTATGATAACATTCTGGATCTTTTATTATTTCATACCTTTTTTATTCTGCGTGCAAAATCCAATAATACCGAAAACAGGGAGGCGGGGGAGTTTGCACAAAGGCCTTCACGTCTGCCGTGCGAATAACAACGAGAAAAATCCGTATTGTGTGGAAACGAAATAAAAAATCGCGAAGCTGAGGTGAACGTGTTCGAGGGCTGAAAGGTTGAGGGGTGCCAAGATGATAGATATTCTATTAATTACTTTCCTTGAGAATTGGAAGGAAGCGCATGGCTTTTTTGTTTCGACGAAATGGAGTTGGTTTTTTAATCAACTGATAAGTTTGTTGAAACTCGTTGAAAATTTCATCTTTTTAAAAATAAATTAAGAAAATAGATAATCTGTATATTTTTATGATTATTTAATTAAAACTACATAAATTTAATAAGTAATAAGCCCACGTATTATTGGTTTAACTGAAATGCTTTTAACTCGAGCAGATATTTTGATTCTGAAGTATTATTTTTAATTGTCACATCGCCAATTCTAAATTAAAACATTTTTCTGATTTTTATCTTTATTTAATTTACCCTAATTGAGAACGAACATGTCACAATTCTATTTTTGTCTACATACAAGTTAATATTTAAATATGTTTCATTAATGAATGTATATAAGCCATTCAATATTTATGGTTTGTATTCAAAGACTACCTTTATTCGGCTTTGTCATATTGGACATTTGATTATAGAATCACTTTATTTTTGCCGAATTTAGAATACATAAAAAGAATGATAATAATGGAGTTTTTTTCGATTCTATTCAATAATGAGGACGACGTCTTTTGCAAGCAAGGATTTATTTAAGACCCCAAAGTTAATTGGACTACAGGATAAATGTAAATAATGAATGCCTTCCGATCGTACGGAATTATGTGGAGGAGATGTGGAAATTTCTAATTGAATTAATTAAATATTCCCAATGGATTGAACTGTACGTTCATACTTAACGATTTCGAGATGCTTCGGATAAATGAGGATCAATAATAATATACAACTTTATAAACGATTTTAATTATTGAATTAATTAGAATTTTGATCCTACGAGATTTTAATTTTTTAATTAATATTTTTTGTCAATTTTAAGCGGCGACGTTTGCAGTAAATTTTATGTTGGAGGTATTAAAAAAATAATCAATGGATCGACCTAATAAGAAGTTTAATTGTTTAAAAAAATGAAAATAAAAATTTATTGCGCAATGTAGATAATAGTACTAGCAAAAAAAACTATTTTTACGTGTATTATTGACTATCTTTGTCATTGTGCTCGCTTGGGCTCTTAAGAATTTCCGTGAAATAGTTTGAGAACATTTTCAGTATCGGTTCCTTTTAAACGTTTGGGTATTGATTATCAATGATGTATATTGTTCCGCTTATATTTCCGAAGCGGTTGGATAGTTTCGATTTTTTGCGTAATCTCTATCTTAGCTTTTTATTCAACGGAAGTTGTTCTTCAGAATTTTTCAAGTGAAACTTTTATATCGAGATAGTGAGTTCGAAAAAATCTGCCCATTTTTCTTGAAGGTCGGACATCTTTAAGTGTTTTATAATTTAATATTAACTTAATTATTTACAATTTATTCTTTCGCTCTTTATTTTGCTTGCATTAAGCTATGCTCGAACCACTACTCGTATGTGCAACTTTCGGAAAACACTCTAACACACGACATTTATTTTTAAGTATTAGTACAATATTATTATATTAAAAGAAACGTTTTTTAATAATTCCTTGAAATAATATAAATTTGAATATATTTACACATCTATGACGCCTTTTAATCTGCATGGTATCCAACTATGTGCTCATTTTACGAAACTTAATGATGATTTTCTGATTGCATCATACATGTCTAAAAATTATCTTTCAGCGTATTCGACTAAGGGAGTTTGCCAATTTTTAAATAAATATATAATTTTTGATTAAGCAACATAAATTCATCTCGGGCCAACAGATGCAGTTGTAGATATTTGCGAGTAAGTTCATTAAAATTGCTTTCAACTTATTTACTGCATTTACTAATCCCATATTAGATAGAGTTTTACTTAAAAAAATGCATCTTACATTTGGTTAACTTCTGTTTGCAAAATAATTGTTGAGACATAATAACATCCACATTGTGTTGTTTAAAAATAAGTCTTTATTTGCATAACACTTGCTATTTGTTGATTATGGAAATTTTTAAATAATTTTTCACGTTTTCTACATACTTAGAAAATTGCTTCTTATTTCTTAAAATTACAATGAAATGTATATTATTTATAGTAAATTCAACGCCTTCTTTTTGGCCCCAGTTTATACAGATAGAGTTCAGTACGCGGCAAAACTATACAATACCATCATCTAAATATGATGCAAATTCTACTCACTTTTAATTTTTTTTCCATAAAAGCAACTGTTCATTACAACACAACTAAACATTGCAGTCTTTTGTTTTTGTTCTTCAATTTTGTATTATATGGCACATATGTAAAGTAACTTGCGTTGTATTTTTTGAGTGGTGCATTTAATTTATACGCATTTTCCTAAATTTGTACCATATCATGCTTTTGTTGCTTTTATTTTTGTCTCAGTAACCATCCTTTGTTGGGTATTTTTAAAAGATTTAACATTTGTGTCTACCGGTTAAAATTCAACACACAAAGCGACGAGAAATGTAAAACAAAATTTTGAAGGAAGGCAAATTGAAGGAGCTACCCAAGCAATTTTTAAATATTTTGTACTTCATCTCAAGATTGACAGCCGTGATAAAAATATAGGTATATGATGACTAGGGGACACAAAAAGATCATTCCAAATTTAAATTTAATAATTTCACCGAAAGTTTATAAGTAGTAGAATACGTCTAGTCTGGACACCAAAAACCAAGGCATAGAAGGGAACCTTAACGCCGACTAGTTCCCTTGTGAGCTCACAAGGGAACAACTGGGACATTTATTAAACCAGAACCCACTTTCGGGATTCCACATAATACCGGATAAGAAATAATCCGAAGCACAGTTGCAGCGTAACCTAACAACCTGTTGAAAAACTGTCAAGGGACAAGAGATGAATTACACAAGATGATTCCTAACAGAACCAAACCAACACAAAATACTCAAAGGGAAGTATCGCGTATGAATTGAATCAAAGGAAGGCTTGCAGGACTATTGTCTTAACACGGTCTTAATAAGCAATGCATATATTGGGTATACAAGAAGATCTCCTATACTGGGGATGCTTGGTCTACGAAAAAGCTTTGCAGTATCTGCTGTGCGAATGCGAAGAATGCAACAATCTATTTTGGCAGGCATGTGATAACCCAAGAAGAGCTGAAGAAAATCATTTGTTGTTTCTGGACTTTATACAAGAAACATATTTAGCCCGGCCATATCAAAGAGATAATGTGGGAAGCACTGCGCTCTAGGCAGTTATTACCTTTTTGGATACTCAAGTTTACGAGACTGAGTTATCCCCGAGAAGAAGTGGTAGGTTGAATTGCCTTATCGTTGATTTGAAGCATTTTTTTAACTATAATTCAAGCCTCTACTCACAAACTATGCTTCTTCCTTTTACTTTATTGGTTAAGTAAAATTTGTAAATTAATGACTACCAAATGTATCCCATGGAATTCTATAAATTTATGAAAATTGTAGGCGAGGGTTTGAAGCAAATTTATACACTGAACAAGTCATATGTGTGGTAGAAAAGAAAGCAGAGGTAGGAGCTATATATAAAAAAGACGAAAACTGTATGGTAATTCGCCTTTGCCAACTTGCACTCTTATGCACTATTGTGACAATCAACCTGATTGTTATTTGTGGAATATGAGGACTATTTACACGGGCACTTTTTCCGGCAGTATTGGAACTTCCAAGCACGTATGCAACTTACATAATAACATATATACGCGGCGTGTTTTACATTGCCTAAAAAACCGCCATGTCGACACGCCATTCCAACACACCGTGTTTGGAGAGTCTGTGTGAATAACTCTACTGTCTCCAATTTACGAATAACCGTGAATATGTCTAAGGCATGCATTCTATTTTTGTAAAATTACCAATATCAATTATTGAGTAGAGCAGCATTATGAAAAGATAAAAAAAGAGCATTATAATCTACATAGTATTTTAACAGTTCTTAAAAGATAACTTTTTTCAAATTTAGATACAATAAACAAATACATTTATTAATTAAAACATGGTCATATACGCTTTTTCTTGTAGGAAGAATATAAAGATACCATAAATCCATCTTGAAGACTTTATAGGCAACCGGTATCACATCGTCAAGCTGTCAATTACATCTTAAAAGATTTAGTAAAAAACGTTTTAAATTAATTTTTCAAATTCATAGTTATTGCAAGCGACAGCACTGATGGGCTGTATAGCGGAGATGAAATTACCACATTTGTAAAAGGTGTGGTTTGCGGTGGATAGATAGCGAAGGTCCTTCGCTTTGCTTCAAAATTATCATGATGTGTTGGAGTGCTCAACATAGTTCGTTTGCCGTAGAGACGTTTTTTTGTATTAATGAGTGATTTGCGGCCACACGCCCGTCAGCGTCTTCCGGACACATTTCAACCTCGCTCCACATGCAACTCTTCTGAACAACCACGCGATCTCTACGTGTTTAAACAGTTTTGTTTATGATAATGTTGTCTCAAAGAACCCTTATTCCAACTGTAATGACACATTGTGTCCGTTGAGGGAAGAACACGACGTTCAATCGCGCCCAAGCACTTGGAGTTTTGCGTGGGAGAATTCAAAAGAATTGTGAAAAAATTATGTCCATATAAGATAATGGTTGTCCGGAAGCTGATGAGAAATTAATGATTTTTTTTTCATTCCTATAACTCAAAATATAAAGGTTCGTTTTATATGTGTTCATTCTTCGCTATAATAAATATAGGTGACTATTATCTACGTACTTTGCAATAAAGCAGTTAACCAAGAGAGATAAGAAAAATATAATGTGTCGAAATTAAATCTTGTGATAACCTTAGTCAAAAAAGTTGTAAGGAAGAAACCTTCATTGAATAATACAGTAAATTCTTAAATTGAAGTTGTTTATAATATCTATTTTGGAGCATCTTTTGCTTTAATTAAAGAAATTTTGCTATTTTGCTATACAACTATTTCTTTATTATCTAGAATAATGATCAACAACGCATTGTTAGTTGTTTCAAACTATTAATGTTTCAGCAGACAATGGCATTTAGACTGTCCAGTGTCGACTGACCGGCTACTCAAACTAGTTATTCTAAATTTTCTAAAATATTAACTCTCTTTCACTTACTCTATATTTTGGTTTATGAGTTGAGCATCAAATAATAACTAAGATTTTTGTTCTAGTATAAAATGTATTCCCCCAAATACTCTAATTTTGTTGTTTATTGTTTTTTTTTCTACTTGATTTTTTTTTCAAATCTTATTTTGAAAACCGCTTTTTAAACATTGGGTTTCGAAAACCGACTAACCCCAATCAATAACCCCTTACTATATGACTATAATTTTTGTCGAATTCTAATGTTATATGATTATATAATACACTATGGTTAATATAATTATTTGGCATTACTATTACTCCCTATTATTATTAAATTTAAATAAATGAATTTAGTTAATACTATTTTAATAATAATATATGACATGAAACTAACTACTATTATACAGTGTAACGTATTTGTGAAAACTTTAGTAAAAATAGTACCGCAAAGAATTTTAAATGTGCTAGTTACATATTAAAAAGAAAATACATGTTTAATTTACTTTATATCTAGTCAATCTTCATTATTTAAATGATTTTGACAGTAATATAAAGTAAACCTTATTTGTCACTTGATATTTATTTAAACCGACATGATATGACGGGAAATATGAGACAGTGAAAATAGTAGTCCAAGAGAGGCGGCAAATCCCGCTTCCGGGAAAATGGGAATAGTATCAGCTGAGATCTTTTACATACAATTTATTTTTCCGAGGAACGGTGAAAATTAATAGCAAACCAGACGCATATAGAATTTCACAAAAATATTTATGAATATTATTTATTAAAATAAACAAGCAATTAAAATGTAAATGGGCTAAATTATCAAACGAACAACAATGTATGTAAAGAAAATTACAAAAATAACTTTTAACATAGATAAATGCAATTATACAAAAAGGTGTATCGGCAAAAGGTGCGTTGGCCTCATACGAAAAATTTCTGACGTCCGATTAGGCAATTGCGGTTTTGGTGTGACCTTGAAATTTATTTTTACATAATTTAACGGCCGTGTGTCATAAAAATGATTGTTCTTTAATTTCATTTACGGCGTAACGGCATGTTGCAGTTTTAATGGGACTGTTATGGAATATTTAACTAATGTTAAATGTCGTAAACAACAATGTCCAAGAATTGCACACCATTTTAAATCAAAATACCCACTGACTCAAGAATTGTATCTGCATTTAGATAAGGTATTACCAAGTTTAGCTTATGTATAAATGTTATATTTCATTATACTAATAAGCATAAATATATTATATGTATTCAAGTAATTTGTAGTTAAAAAAATGTAGGCCATCAGAAAGAGGTTATTTTACTACTAATTCAATTATATTATTAAAATACTATACATATAATAAAATAGTGTTTTCTTTGAATAAACTCTACTTCATATTCACTTCGTTATTACTTTAAAAACATTATTTTGAAGCCCAATATTTTGTTAGAAAAATTAGTCAAGGTCTAAACCAACCTTTTGAGGTTCTTATGGCTGCCATACACGCTTCGGCAGGTCTGACAGTTCTACCTGCGCAAGACGCCGCACGTTCGACGTCGATTGGACTAAAAACTCCATGTACATTTCATCCTATCGATAGCTCAACAATACATATTTTATTCTTGTTATTAATTTGTAGCATTTTTAGCAATTAATAGGTGGCTTATGCTATGGAGTCTTAAGTAGTTTGTGCCTGTTTTTTTTCCTTCTTGAGGTGGTTTGTCAAGCGTCCCTGCACTGCGGTCTTGGTGGTCCTATTGTACACCTCTGACGCCTTACTCCTTTAGCAGTTCTGTCTTTTCTAATCCAGGAGTTATTGCCAATCCATTGTTTTCTTGGGTTAGGATATGCTTGAAAAGGTGCACTGTGAGTTGTTTTGCATTCGCACAGCAGATGCTGAGGAGTCTCTTCATTCTCGCGGCATAGTGGATGTTTTATATACCCAATCTAAACATGTGCTTGTTAAGATCACAGTGTCCGGTGTGTCACTCCTGTGATCGTTCGCAGTTTAGTTCGACTCATATACAATATTTTCTTTTGAGTATTTTGTGTTGGTTCTGTTAGGAATAAGCTTCTGCGATTTGTCCCCTGACAGCTTTTGCACAAGTTATTGTATTCCTTTGCAAGTTTGCGTTGGATTTTCTTTTGGTCTGTAGAATAACGAAAGTGGGTTCTGGTCTAATTAATGTCCCAGTTGTTCCTGTTTTCCAAAACCTGTTTGGATTTTATTACTTGCTATCGTAACGCCTATAATGCTACTTGGCTCGTGAGCAAGTGTGCTAACACAGATTGCAAATCTTAACGCTGTGTTTATGAATGTACAATAATACTGGATTGGTGCATATATTCCCGCGCAACTCCCACATCCGCTTGAAAATCTGACCGGCTTGGGTCAACTTAAAAGAGTTTTACTGTATGATCTAACTTACGAATATGCGAATGAACATTATTTTAGTGAAAATGTGATTTCTAGCTTTAAATGGAGTTTTGCGAATCTAGCACCTCAGCCTGGCTGTTAATATTTTTAGTGTTAAATTACACAATTTCATTCCATGCTATCTCACAGTGCGCTTAGGCGCACCAATTGAAAACAAAATTTTTTTTATGCCCGTAAGCAAGCACTTAACTTTAACCGAGCTTACCATGTGGTACCGGTTAACAATTAGCCACTTGTGAGAGAGTACCGTGTTGTAACGGTGTTGCAAATGTTATAGTGAAACCGTCACTTGCTGTTGGTCCAATTATTATTAATCTGTAATAATACGCAGTCACGTTGATGTGTATCTGTGCATGTATGTGAATAAAAGTTAATTCTTTTGCTCTTAATCATAAGGATGGTTTTGACCTCTACAATGAGGTACTTCATTTTAGGAAATAAATAAAAAAGAATTACGTTGAAGAATTAATATGTTTGTAACTACAAAAATTATTTATTTATTAAAAAAAATAAACGCGACTCGAGTTTCGACTTTTGAAGATCATTATCAAGTGAGTAACAGTTACAGAAAAATACATTTATATAGACTAATAAACAATTAAATACAGGTTAATGAGTAGATTGTGGACTGGTAATTACAAAGGTATACAAATCAATTAAAACGTGATAAAGTGTTGTTTGCCTTTGTTATTAATTATAAAATGGTGCCTTCATACGGATTGACTTTTTTTTTTCTTGCAATTTTTATTTTATATATTTATGGATTGTAGGGCCATCATTGTATTTAATCTAAACGTGCAAACTATTACAAGTTGATGTTGATCTATTACTGGTAATAAATCAATGATGAGGTTTATATTATCTATTGTCAAAATTCATGGTGTTCAAGACACAACAGGTAACTTTCTTCATGAATCCATTGATGGTGATGATTCGATCTAAGTTAAGACTTATTAATGTTTTTTTGTAATAAACATTTCATTATTTATGTTTGTTTGCACAACAATGTTGCTTTGGAATTGCCTTCCGTGATTGATTCCTGTAGAACCTCACTGTGATGATTAACGTATTCTTTTCAGTAGCTATCCATTATTTTGCGCAGATAATATTTTTGATGTGAAACATCTAATGGCACGTTAGTAAGCTTGTTACTATTAGTAACAATGACAAATAATACCATGGGTGACTCCACAATATGAAGCTTAAAAATGCTTACAATTTTACTTCTACCAGGCGTCCTTCTACAGCTCCTTTTTTTGTATAAGAAGTTTTTTAATGTTTGTTTTTATTGGTATAAAAAGAGATTGTTTTTAAGTTCTTGTCACACTTTGAGGAATTTGCAATATTTTTAATTACTGTTTTTCAAAGATAAGTAGTCATCTTGCTGAAATGTGAGTATGACTCATCGCTGAAAAACACTTGAACCGACGTACGTATCTAATGTCATTTCATTTACATTTAGTATGCGAATGAACATAGAATACGCGATTGTTAGTTTAAGAAGCAATGACTCATACTCAGCTCTCAGGTAGACGACTCTAAGGCCGCTCTTCACTATGGCTCGTCACGGGCCACTAGAATGGTTACCATGATGGTCACCATTGATGATGATCAGCATGAACGCTTCCACACAGTGGTATAATATCTAATATCATGATACTAAGAATATAAGAAAACTCATGCGCAGCTAGAATGAGATGGAGCGTCTATCACTCTCTTTTCGATGACGTCAATAGAGACCTGGGCAGGAGTATGCAGTTCATATTCCAGTGTCTGGGTCTTTATCTACGTCAATGCGCGACAAGAATGAAAATGACGATGGACAAGCATATCTTATATTCTTAATAACATGGTATAGTATAGTATAGATGGCACGTCCCCCTTTGACGTGAGAAGTCCGATCGCCTGCAAAGCGATCCTTTGCCATTATCATCTCCATCATCCACCACTTACGGCCGCTTCAGGCCATCGCCCCTCTACACAATGGTGATGGTTTGCAGTGGCTCGTGATGGGCCATAGTGAAGTATTTATAAATTGCCCTTAATTAGCGATTGGTTAAATCTGATCGGATTATAGACTGATTATAAAAATGCAACGAAATTATTTAAAACAGCTAGCATTAAATATATTCGATATTTAGAAAACGGGATATGGTTTGTCAAAGAGAATTGTGTTGTAAACATGCGTAGACGAATATCTTTTCAGTTTCATATTTATAACTTGATAAATATAGTAAGAGTAAGTATAAAATTTGTGATAAAAAATAAACATTTATTGGTACATATTTCAATATTTGTGGTCCAAATTTGACATACATTTGTTTAAATATTACACCCCACCTATGAGTCTATTATATATTGATTGATATAATTGTTAATCAAAGATGAATGAGGCTTTATTTATTAATTGTCACTTTTGTCAGGCCAGGTATTAACAAACTACTTTAAAGTTTGAAATATCTATTTAGGATTTTGACCTTTACTACGGTCTACGTGGTACTCCATTATAAGATATGAAACAATTTACAAAGTTTTTACCGCAAACATATTTATTGAAAACGATTTACGAGACGACTTGTTCTTGATCTTAATACCGTTTCAATAAATTGTTTAATTATATTATTTATCAATTTAATATTAGATTTTAATCTTTATTACACTTTTATCCACATAAGCAGAAAAGAATGATAAATAAAAGGCTATCTTACTGCAATATAAATCATTAAAATGTTAAAATTATTATTTGTTTATGTTTTGTTGCGATTTTTGGGCATGCCGAGGCCACTTCACTCGCCATTGCTATTCAGGCGCCGTTTAACAATAAAACAATTCGTATCATAATTAATACTGAACAACTGCGCAATAATATTAATATCGGTGCCAACACGTAGAAAATTGCATAACAAAATCCATTAAATGCAAATTGGACGTTTGAGATGAAAAGCTATAAGGCGGCCTCAACCTACAAGTACCATCCTCGTATAAATTATCATTGCGAATTGCATTAAAGCTCTACCATTATTATTATGATTACTTTTTTTGCACTAATTGGCGGAAAATATAAGGATTCTTCGTGGGTGGACAATTATGGTAATCGCTTTGCATAAAATTAGTTTTATTATGAAATGCAGCGCTCATTTTATTAATGACATATAATTAATAATATTTAATTTATTGGGTTTTCTATTAATTATAAAATGTTCGGTATTAATTAATTAGAGCGTCAACGAATTTTCAGTTAAGTGCTATTTACCGAATTTAAAATATAAACAACGGATGGTCTCTATAATACACATTAATAAATAATTGTTTTCATTTATGTTTTCATTTATGTTTTCATTTATAATTAAAAATATGTTTTCTTCTTTGTGCGTTGGATTATTTGCACTAAGGTTTCTCTGAGTCATGGTTTAATCGTAATATTTTGCATAATTTGCATTGAAATTATATTGATTTATAAAGTCATATTGTGTGCTTATACGTATTTTCTGTAGAAAATATAGATATAATATTAAAATATTATCTTTAACATCGATTATACTCTACAGGCAATCAGTATGGCAAAGCCAATATGGCAATTACTATATCTTTGGTCTACCTACCAAAGTGATAGGACAAAATCGAATTTCGTTTCGATTAGTATTTTTGTAATAATTTTACTTTAAAATATTTAGATTTTTCATTTCCAAGCGTTTTATTGCGGCGTTGAATGCTTAGAATCGCAGCTTTGTAGCTCCCTATTATTATAATTATTGTTATAAAATTTAAATAATTGATTGTAATTATATAATTCCGTGTTATATTAAATTTCAATATTACAATAGTCGATCAAAAATTAATTTTAGTATCAATTTGATGCCCCGAACTGGGAACACATAATGCGTGAATTGAATCGCAATTCCGTGCCGCAATAAAGCGCAATTGTATGTAAATGCAATTGCTGCTTAATTAATGCGATGTTATTGTTTTGTTGCAGGTCTCGTCGCTCTTCGGGTGCAGCAGCAGCAGCAGCGCCTCCACCTAGGAACAGTAATCCCGGAGGTAAGTGCTGATTGCAATTTCCATTTCAAACTTAATTGATCGAATTGATTGCATTAGTATCTGGAAATTCTTAAATGATACAAGAAAGCTTTTAGGAGTGTTTCGAACAACAAGTTTATTACCAGATTGCACTAAAGCAGCAGTTTCATTAAAACTTTTGTAGGTTGATGAGCTGTCAAGATCAAATCAATAGAGCACAGATGTATATGTATCAAAAACTTAAGAGAGTTTGAAAAAAAATTATATGTATATTGTAATGTCTAGACATTACAAGTTAATTTGAGTTTTAGTCGTAGCCTATTTAAGATTTATTTCAAGTTAGACAGCAAAATATTACTTTTTTATCAAAATTTAAGATGGTATTGCGTTAACAATATTTGTTAAATTCCTTTTGTTTTAAAATATGATTCATAGGGCGTCAAAAAATGTTATTTTTATAAACATCTCTTAAACTAGTTATTCAATTGTTTTTCTGTTTACACTATTGAAATCTGCAATGAAAATACTACTACTTTGCTAATTCAATATTTTGTAACTCCAATATTTCAAAAAGTTAGGAATAGTGAACGGATAAGTTGGGACATCACTGTATTTGGCATTTCTCCATTTTTTTAACCATCCATATTTTATACTAAATATTGTCTGAACGTTTTTTAATGTTAATAGAATTTTTGCAACATTTCTTGAGATTTTCTTGACATTTTCATAATTCGACAGCAAAGTTATAACTTTGGATTTGTAAAATTTCTTCACATTATTGAAACAGTGAATGACATTTAAATTTTTTATTATATTATATTATTTTGTTGTGTTTTTATATCTTAATATACAGGGTGTTTCTCAACCTATAGGCAAAAACTTGGAAAATTATTACTATAGGCATGAAATGAGTTATTATGAAACAAATTCTAATAAAATATTAGTACTTTGTTCAGTAAAATGTGAAAAGAATCACAACTTAAAAATGTATTTTTAACAGAAAACAATTTAATTACGTAAATTATTTAAATCATAGCAACTGGTCGAAGTTATTTCCTTCATTATCAATGCAGATTTGATTTATTATTGTTATTTTACAAATTTTATCAAATAAATTGAAATGTTAAAAATATTGTATTAGAACTTTTTTTTATAATAACTCATTTCATATATATCTTTAACAATAATTTCTCAAGTTTTTGCTTATAGGTTGAGAAATACCTTGTATATAATAGTTTTTGTCATTTTCTGAGTATTTAAAGTTACACAGTTAAACATTTTTTAAGCAATTTACTCACCTTTTGACATTTAAATTATTTTTATTACGTATATATTTTTGGATATTTTCTCATTAAATCAACATTTTTCGCATTCATTTTGCTTTGGTTTCTTAAAATTTCAACCAAATTCGCAAATATTTTGTTTATAATTTATACTTTGTTAAATTTACGTTGTTTCTAAAGTATATTTAATAATACAAGTTTTTGTCTATAGGTTAAGAAACACCCTGTATATTGAGATATATAAACACCACCAAAATATAGTATAATAAAAAATTGAAATGTCATTCAATGTTTCAACAATGTAAAGAAATTTTGCAAATCCATAGTTATAAAATTGAGATAAAATAACGTTGCTGTAAAATTATGAAAATGGCAAAAATATTCGCATATGGCATAAAATGCTGACCAATTATCAAAACATATCACAATATTTTGCAAAAGATTGCAAAATATTAATGGCGATTAAATATAATCACCATTGATAATGACACATAGATGTCGAAATGTATATATGGTTTGTGAATAAGTTAAGTTGAAATATATACTTTTCTGATTATATTTCTGGAATTTTCATTTTATAATTTTTAGAATGAATATTGTTGTATTCCACCATATTAGGACATCAAATATTGAACTAATTTTAATATTTATTAATATTTTTCAACGTTTGCTACCAACCGAACTTTTTTGGTGTACTTAAAAGGCTGTCCAGCCGGCTCAGGCAGTTAATAATACTTTTGTTGTGTACTTTCGGTCACGGTATTTGCTTGATATTCTGCATCTCTCCGTTCTTGATCTTTTTGTCCTTTTTTGTCCTCGATGATTTCTTGGTATATATATATATATATATATATATATATATATATATATATATATATATATACCTTTTGATGTTCTTTTTGCTTTTTGGTCCAGTCTTCCCAATATGCTGGGTTTTCCAGTACAAAAGAGAATCACACAAATTTCTGTTAACTCAAATTAAATTTGCAAATGAAGAAAACGATTCATCAGAATCCTATTACCTTTATCCATCATACGGTGAAAATAACTTGATTTGACTCTAAAAAGATATCGTCCAATGTTTATTTTTCCCCTTATTCCTTTTTTAGTCGGATATATCTGAAAGTCAATGATTCTGGCCGCACTTGGATTAGGAAACTTACGTTTACAATTACTATAACTAAAAAATCAGGTCCCTGCTGAAAAGCTTTTACTCCACATATAGCGGCCTGAAAGTGTTTGACATTACGAAATTGACACTGTCACTGTAGTAGCTACATAACACATGCATCCATTAATGTTAAAAAATGTTGTGTTCGCCACTGCCGAAATACTATTAGCTAATCTCGTCTCGTTTGATACACTCGCTCTTCTCGCAACTCTCATACTCGTTCAGCAAAGTAGTACTTTCTGGAATTGATAAACAAATAACCACTTTTTAGTCGTTGATAATTTTTTTCATAAACAGTTATTTGTTTATCAAGGCCAGAAACTGCTACTTTGCTGGGCGAGTTTGAGAGTTGTGACATGAGGGAGGACAACTAACAGTAATTCGGCCGTGAACACATTTTTTAGGCGGCTAGAGTTAAACATTTAATTGATTGATGTGTTAAGTTTATGCAACTACAGTGTTAGTGCCAATATTGCAATGTCGAACACTTTCAAGCCGCTATATGCGGCTTGAAACTGTTTTGCAATAGGAAACTGTCACTTTCAGTTACAGCAACTGCAAAGGCCAACTTTCAGGATCCAAATGCGGCCATCATCATTGAGTTTCAGATATAGTCGCCTAAAAATAAATTTAAATCTAAACAAAATTTTGATTCAAAATTCAGGTTTTTGTCATGACGTTTTCTCTCACCCACCCGGATTTAGTCCTTAACACATTGTCACTTTTTTAAGACTTTATTATAACATTTCTCTACACTTTTTGATTACGTCACGTTTCCTCAACATGTTGATGCCTATATCACATGATATATTTTCTACTTGACACATATACCGACAATTTCAGATATGTTGTATACTTTTTTTAAATATTTTGATTAGTAACTCCCGATCAATATTCAAAATATTGTCGTTTGGTCAAAATTTGCCAAAAGATGTCTGAGGTTGAACTAAATTTTATGAAAAATTTAAAGGTTTAATTTAATGCTTTAATAATAAAATAAACGAACTTATGTAAGCAGAAATGTTACTTCTGGTTTATCTATGACACAATTTACTATCCGCTCGTCTACAAGTCTTGCTCGCGAAAACTGTTTATGTTATAAATGTTTAGTATTGGGAAAACTTCGAAAGTACTGTCTGCATATATTAATGCAAGATTTAAAAAAGCTTTATTATTGTACTATACTGGCTATGCTATATTGTTTTTCGAAGTGAAACATTTATAGCGAGGTAGTTAGTCATAAGTTAAATTCCGAGAAGTTTATGTTTTGCTGGTTAATTTGAGAGAAAGAACGTCTTACATGACAATCGAAACTGCAAATTTTATTAGTATTTCATTCCTATTCAACACGTTCAATTGCCATACAACACGTTCAATTTCCATATAACGCGTTCTCAAAAATAACTCAAGTCAAAACTTGAAGCTCGATGGATATATGCCAAGATTATTCCCTAAATATATCTTCACAAACTTTTTGACATTCGAAATTAAATTGTTTAATTGTTGCTATAGTATTTATAAAATATGTTGTTTGCGTTAAATCCTAAAGTCGAGTTAGTTTCTCACTTGGCGAGTTCCCGGTGCACAACTAGTACATCAAGCCCCAGTGCACTAGCATAGAAAACACATACCTATAGAAAGCTAACTTCATTGCATTAACTGATACCATGTTAGCTTTATTTGATGATATAATCTCTAACTAAATTAAATTTTGTGGCGGTAGATTTGAATCCTTTATTATGTTAAAAATTAATTTTATTTATAAAGTATAGCAAAAGACTAATTTAGTCCAGATATTTACGTGCATCTTTTAAAGTATCTATTACAAAGGCCCTAAATAATATTGGGAGTATTTACTTCAATATTTTACTATCTGTGTAGTGTAGTACTTCACTTTATTGGTTTATATGGCTCCCAATTAACACAAGCTTACTAAATGTCTTTAGTACAGTGATTTTAATGTAAAATCCTTCCCCATGTGCACTAGTCACCGGTAAAAAGTTATAACTAGCAGTTTTATCAAGAATGTTCAGTTGACAATAGTTGAAATTTGATTTGATTTCTTATGATATTTGATTGGATTTTAATATAATGGGAAATACTTCAAAAAATTAATCGATGGGCATACATGCAGATATTTCTCGTATTTTTATCTCTCTCAAAGTAATGGACATTTAGACAACTAAATGTTAATTACTTAACATTATTTAAAATCACATTTCTATCTATATTAAAATACAATCAAATGTAACAAAAAATGTGGTGTATTAAAAAAATTGTTTTATATATTCTTACAGGATTGTTCAAAATAATGGACATATTTAGATATTTGATTTTGATTTCTTGTAAAAATATCTGATCTTTACTACTGGCTTATTCAAAATATATATAGACATAAATAAAGGTCAGATCTGCCACTTTCTTATTTATTATTCGATTTAAAAAAAAACAAAAACACTATTTTTATTGGCATACTTGAGGATTTGAAATTTAAAAAAATATTGTCATAGCAAGGACCGAGCGTTTATCAATTTTTTTCTAGTTTTTCACCAATTTTTGTACGACCGATTTTAATTTTTGTTTTGTTTTTATATTTTTTTTCCGAATTTCATTTTCTTCATTCATTCAGAACTTCTTACCAATTTTTTATTAATTTTTGCATGTTTTCGCTATTCTAAATTATCGTTGTTTTTTTTTGTGAATTTTGTATTTACAAATTTTTATATTTACATGATTTTTATGTTTTATACCAATCTTCTCACAGTTTTCATTCATTATTCATTATCCATCAATATATTCAAATCAAATCGTAGCATTTTTAATTTTTTTATAAGAGAAACTATGCAAAACATTAAAAGTAAAAAACACTTTTTACACACTTTTTGTTCTCTTAGTTATAATGTTACATAAATGAAAATATTTTATAAAAGTATTTTAAATAAATCATACGTTTGCCAAATTTTAGCATACTTAATATACAGTATATATTAATCATGCTAAAGATATAATTTTAAATAGTTAATTGAGTTTCAGGCGCGGTATTACAAAAATGTCGGCGTGGGTAAAATCGCGTGTCAATAATTATATCCCATTTTGGATTTTGAATGATGCAATATCGAATATTCGTGCTAGATATGACGTAGGTGGGCGAACAATTCTTCACAATATTCCGCAGTAATTTTATTTTATTTTGTTTGTAATTTGCCCATACATTAAAATTTCAGTACAATATACAGTACGGTACATAACTTAAGGAGCGTATTTTGCCGCTAAAAGAAAGTTAACTTTATTGCTATATAAATTATGTCTCAAAAATAGTTTGTTGCTTAAATACCTTGTCTTAATTAAAGTTTTATTCAAAAATTACAATTCTCGTAATACTTCCAAAACCACTTTAGATATTTTAATAAAATTTTGGAGGGCTTCAGAGTTAGAAACTTTACGTATTCTACGCTAAAAGTATTGTCATCAGTTTAACTAGTGGTGTCGAGTTAATCGATGTACATTTTTAAGATTTTGTTTTAAATTTGTTGTTTGATTTGGAAGTATTGTAATAGCTACTATTCGTAAATGAATACAGAGTATTTTTTTTTAATTTCTACTACAAATGGCAAACATATCATAATCAAAATACTTTTGACACAGTATTAAATAGACCGGGGTGAGCTAGTAACAGATTTTCGGCCGTCTACTCAGTATGGCGTTTGCAGGGTAGTACGATACTCTCATACTGATAATAAATGATAAATTAAATCCTCATATATTAACGTTCTTTTTTTTTCATAAATTAAGCGGTTTTATTTTATTTCAATCAATTTGTTCTAAAATTAAATTAAGCGAAAATATTTGTAAATTCATAGATATACCTATTTGTAAACTCATAGGTATACCGTTCACTTAAATACAAAAGCTCGGCACAGGCAGTTGCACTTGCATTAAAAAGAAATACTTTTTTGGCTTTTCTGAACAGGTTGCCACTTAGATACAATACATTGTTGTACTTTACATTGACTAAGAAAACAATGGCATACCGATAGCGCATGATGAGTTATTATATACTTCGAAAATAATACTGACTAAACTCACGGCCGAAAATCCTAGGTCTAACCGCAAATGTTGAAAATAGCAACTTTCTAATAAAATGCAGGATTCCAATCATCTGATTGCCTAAATCGTTCAAAAACTCCTTTCGCATTTCTTTCATTTTCATCTTATACAGGCAAGTAAGTGTCTTACTCATGAGTGACCTAAGTGACTCGATAAATAAAAGTATTTATATCGGAATTGCGAGCTGGTTGCTGGTTAAAATTGAGAACCTTCGCGTCCTATTCAGCGATTAGGAAAAGTGTTCTCGAGGTACCGACGAGCAAAAAGCCTAAAAGCTGGGAGACCATTCTGCATAAGCCACAAATCATCTCTCACGTGCAAAAGCAGATCTAACTTCCAACGCGATAGTCGCCTATTAACCAATTATTTCTTGCCATACATTTAGTGAAACTGATTGCTGAACATTTTCGTTATGTAAATTAATAATTACCTTTTGTGAAAAAGTTACCTTATCAGAAATTAAAACTTTACTAAAAAATTGTTATGGGCCACTGAATAGAAGAACCACTTTCTAAAATTTTGTTTTGGCTGTAAATCGCGAGCTAGCAGAGTATTCGATGTATTTGGTTTGGGTTTAGCTGGGAAACTTCCAGACCTTTCCAAACAGTCTTTGGATTTACTTGAAGCACTTCTGCTATCTTTCTGGTATTTTTCTATCTCTCGAAGTATATCTTCTTCTAACGCGGGGGATTTTACCGTTGGAGGTCTGCCAGGAACTATCAGATTTAGCTTTAAATTACCAGTTTTACTCAATCTGGCCTGTAGCTTAATAACTGTTTTAGCATGGTGTTTTTTGATTCAGATAACATTTTTTAATAAATTTGCAGAGCTTCTGCGGAATTATATAAATGAAGTACATTAGAGTTTGAAAAGCGTTAGTAAAGTTATTCATTTTTGAATTTTAATGTCTAACATATAAACTGTTGGTGAGTAGTAAAATGTCAAGTTCCCTTCCAAACAGGCAACTTGAGAAGTGCTTTAAAAATATCCAGCGATTAGCCAGTTCGCACGCCACTGGGTCCACTGGTTAAACTGTTAAGGCGTTTTATATGGCTACATAACTAAAAAGAAGCAAAAGTTCTTTTAAAGAACATTTTAGAAAAAGTATTTGAAATATTTTTTTATAAATACATTTTATTTTTTTTTTATTGTGCACTGTCCCCCGTAGTATCAAAAAGAAAAATTACTAAGTAATTAGTTTTGTATAAAAATTTCAAAACAAGCGAAACTGGTTTTTTTTGTAAGAAATAAGCGAGCAATAACAAATATTGACAATTACAAATTGACTTCTTTAAAATCGCGCCAATGTGGATTTATGGTAAACTTGGTCTAGGTGGACTCTGCCTTGGTACCGGGAAAGTACCAATCAGTCAAATTTTCTTCTGCGTTCCAACCCGCGACCGCAAATTCAAATTCAAATTCTAATAAGTTACATGACAATAAACAGCCTTAAATTAAAGTCTAAAGTTAAACCCTGAAAATTTTTATTAAAATTTCTCAAGTGGTTTTGGAAGTATTTATAAAAATTGTAATTTTTAATGAAACTTTAACACCTTGTATTTCCGCAACGAAGCATTTTTGAGACAAAATTGCCTATATTTTATCGGTAGAATATGCTCCTGAAGATATGTACCACTCTTGGGAAACACCCTGTATATTATGTTGAAACAAACAAGCTTTATAATTTAAAAAAAATCTACTATTAATTTAATATTAGTCAACAATATGAAGTTTACTACTGCAAGGCACTCGTGAAAGTTTGTAACACCCGCGAAAGAATAGTTTTCTATTATGTGTTTTAACATAAAGAAATTGGATGAATGCAGTTCCACGATGACACACAAAATTGCATTAAGAAAACACATTTCAAATAGAATTCGTAGATTTTGCATAGAAACCGTACAGCAGATCAACATTCTTCTTATTTTCTGTATCTTATTTCAGTATAAAAATAACAAGTTTATCGGCTGGGTAGGTAATCTAATTAAAGTTATGTTTCGTCAATATTTTATAATTTTATCGATGAAACTAATGCTAACTAAGGAGTGAACAACTTATTTGAAAATTTTAAGCTTTTTAACAAGGGTTAATTCAATTATAATTGCAATCCCCATTTATATTCTTTACACATTTTCACAAATCAATTCCATAGTATTGAGAACTACGTGTTACAAATTTCCGAACGAAGTTTTCGCATTGATAAGAAACAACACGTCTGTAAAACTTTTACAATAAGAAAAGTACGTCTGCACGAGTTATTTTAAATTAGAGTTGCAAATTCTTATAGCGATAAGATTATTTAATTAATTTTAACGTACGCTACTCGACCAGTTAATTGTATAATACTGTTTCCACTGCATAGAAACATTTTTAATTAAATTGAAATGAATATTTAGTTTGATTTTCACAGTTGTGTAATTAATCATGTTTGATTAAATGTTTAGAGCCTCATACATACAATTTTAACGCATTTTGCAAGTAGTTATAAAATATGTCAATCACAACACAATTTATATATAAGTGCAGTGACAAGTATTGAATAATGAACTAATATTATAATTGTAAATGAGTATCATAACACTGTGTACGCTTTACATAATTAAAAACGGGAAAAATATTTTATTTTCAATTTTCCGGAGACACGGAAAACCGGTTTTTTTTCGATCGAATGATTTACCGATGCATTAATTACGGAAAATACAGGATGAGTGATTTATTCATCATTTTTTCATATATAAAGCTATAAATATGTAGTTTTTTATACGTTTATTTAATTAACTATGGTTATTTCAATTAAAATGATTATTCGTCCGTATTTCTGTATCAATGATCGTCCTGGGAAATACAACTGGTGTATTTCGGGATCACCTGTGTATGGAGAGCAACCAGTTTTGATTGCAACACGTGTTGCGATAAATCGCAATGATAATTGATAATAAATCGTCGAAAGTATATTCAGTTTAAATTGTTGAATTGGTGTACATGTAGGATGTTTTAAAATGGACGATATATTTGCTATTGATATCGGATTGGAATAGAATACAGTTTCTAAACGGTATATCATATTATGTTACGAGCAATTATGTATTCTTATCAAAATTGCATTAAATCATGCAAGTGAGTTATTTATTGCTTAGCCTCAAGCATAGTTTTGCAAAATTGGTTTAATTCAAATAAAATTATATTTTTCTTCGTATTTATAGAATAATCAATCTACGTTTAATACAGCTTTGATTTTAATTTAGATGAATAATAGGTCATACAATCTTGTTATTAATTTTAGCCTGAGATATAAATTCTTAAATTTATTTTTATTAACATTTATAGTTCAACATAAATATAAGTCTTATGCTTATAAAATATGAAACGATTACTTACTTAATTAATTTTGTAACGTGAACTGCTACGATCATTAGTTAATATGCTAATATATTAAAAAAATAACGCACATAGAGTTTGAGTACATTTTAACATACATACCAATAATATATTAAATTCATATCTAATAGCACAGATGACACATGGACTATAAAACAAAAAAAATAATGTTAAAAACAAATATAAGAGATGATATATTTGTGGTAAAATAAGGAAGTTGTTATCTCGCTGGCTAAAAAGCAATATCTCCGATGGCACCTAGATGTAAAAGAACAATTCAATTAATATTACATGTAAAATAATACTGCCCAAATTATATAAATACATAAATTGCCACTTAAAATGAGGAAACAACAATAAGTTGTACATATTTTTACTACAAAACTGTTGAAATCGACACATCGATACATTTGCATACTATACTCCCGGCTGTTTGGCAGATCAGACGTCACATAACAGTGCTTCATCGTTAATGAGTCATAGTAAATTTACTTTCAGGTTGGTGTGCCACATGCGTAACGATACAGAGGTACTTCCTTTTTGTTTTTAATGTACTTGTAATAAGAAATTATGGCGCTTTGCTCTTCATGGTTTTCTTAACATGTTAAGTGCCACATGTATCCAACGCGGATGCCTTACCACCCATTGTGGCCACGTCTGTCTGCCTTAGATACATGTAGCAATTTTTACTGTTTTAATGCAAACCACTTATTTCAAGTTTTCATATGCTGAATGTATTGAATCTTGTAGAAACTCTTGGGTAATAGTATAGTTCACCCAAAAATGAGTTTCGCCTGCAAATTTTTTTTTGCTTGATCTTTTATAGAATATTTCTGCAAACAATATAAAGCGAGGACATATACATGGACCAATGGAATCTTTATTTTTTAGATTCTAGCACTTCGTATTAATATCTGTGTATAGAATATTTGCGATAATGTTCAAAACTTTTTGAAGAAAACTTATTTACAATCTTGTGTTTTAATAAAACCTGGTATCTCGTAAGTGTATTCTAACCTGTATTAGGAACGCCATTTGGGATGTTTTGTAAATATAAACTTCGGATACTCTTAAATTTTTAAATGGAACCTATGTTGAATTTAGAATATTATAATTATTAAATAATTACTACTCTAAAATGGAGTAACCATTTTAAAATAAAAGATACAAATAATGGCGTAGTAATTTAATAATTTAATAATTATAATATTCTAATTTCAAAATGTGAATGTCCTGGAATTTAAGTAGCGTTGAATTGACATTTCGGCGATGTAACAATATGAAATAAATGCATTTTTATATAATGCAATTTTACATTTTTTACTTTCAATTTTGGACAATTTTTGGACACACTATTGATTAATATTATCGAATCTATTCTAGAGAAGAAGAATATCAATTTGGCAGAGAATTAAGAAATAGATTTTCATATTATCTTTTTTGTGTATAGCTTTCAAGTTCTAATTATGTCTTTGTAGACTCCTTTTTATCATATACTCAATTAAGAACATTTTCTCCCTCCCCGAGAACTGTTACCATTCCACAGAAAATGTGGAGAGTCCTTATGAAGCCATTGCATTTCTTCTTTCTCTTGTTTTGTGGGAGGGTCCCATTGGTATACCCAGGTCTCATTTGCAGTTACAATTCTATAAAAGTAGTAGTCTTTATCTTGTGATAATGAAGTCAAATTCCTTTCAAACCTATTTTGTCTATGCAGTTTTTAGTCGGGACTGAATAGCTTGGAAATCCATCGTGCCGNCCAAATCTTTAATTTTCTTGATAGTTTTCGTCAGTTTTTGCTTCCAGAGGTTTAGATCATCATGAATGGATTCATTGCCATATTAGAACTGCTAGTACCATTATTTTACTTAGAAGTATGATAGGCAATTTTTTCTATACACTGCTTCTTATGGGTTTTCTGTGAGCTGCTGCTTTTTTTCGATAAACATTTTATGGCTCTTATAAACTTGGAGATGACACTATAACATGTCACAGAAACTTCATAAAAAATTGTCGTGATAATATATTCTTTTCATAGCTAGGTGAAAAATAATTAAAAAAACGTCTCTCCTATGTAGAATGGTGTATACATAGTTGTACATACTTCAAAAGTTGCACGTTGTTCGGTGGTCAAAAAGTGGTTTACAGTTAAACTTGTCACTTTCGGTCATAGTAATTGCAAACCTCTACTTTTAGAATGTAAATGCGATCAGAAACAAGAACTTTTAAGTCAAAATAGGATCGTACTATTGTTTCTTTTTGTTTTTTTTATATTATATTTTGATATTTGAGTAGCTATGACCAAAAACGTCATTTACAAAGATTTTGAATTTGTTTATTGTATTGAGAGAAGAAGAAAAAAAGAATCGCTAATGGCCTTTGTTAGCGATTTTTTCTCTCATTACACCCAGATTCAGTTTAAAAAATTTATAATTAATAAACAATTTTGTCTAATATACATGGATACGGTTTTTTAGGATACATAATATAAAAGAAAATTAACAATGAATACGTTAAAAGCTTCTAAAATTTATGATAACCAACTAAAAAGTGATAAAAAGAGCTCTTCGAGATTTTGATCAAGTATGTTAAACATCGTTTCTATGTATTACTTTAATATTACATAAAGTTATAATATTTACAATTATTGTAATAACATTTATGTAATAATAATAAATAATTAATTGAAAATGTTTTTTTGTTCTTGCAGACGAAGCTTACATGAAAATGGCAATAGAAACTATGGAGGAATTGGATTGGTGTTTGGACCAATTGGAGACCATCCAGACGCATCGCTCCGTATCAGATATGGCATCTCTTAAGGTAGGAATTGTTTATAATTCAAATGAAACAATATTGTAGCTTTATAGCTGTAATATTGCTAAGCTTCAAATTTATATCAAGGATTAATCTGAACAAATTGTTACAATAAAAGAATACAAAATTATTATTGCATAAGTCGTAAAAAATTAGGGCTGTATAGGGGAGTCGTGCATTGTTGTCTTGCTGACACTTATCTCGTATGACTTATCGCTCAAAAACCGACGTACATATCTAATGGCATTTCATTATGTTGTATTTACATTAAGTGTTTGAACGAATATAGAATACCCGATTCTTAGTCAAATTCACTTCTCAGCGGGACGACCGTAGCCGTCGTTTATATGATTTTTTTAGTTAGAGCTCAATTAGACTATAATGCCCCTCATACACGCTCCGGCTTGCCTCACAGTTCTGCTTGCGCAAGCCACCGGACATTCGGCGGCCGGTTGGGCTGAGCACCCATATAGCCGCCATACACGCTCCGGCACGTCTCACAGGCCGCCCGTTCCGTCAGACCTGACAGGAGCCAGAGTACACACGTTCCGTTCGCGGGCCGTACGGCGACCTGTACTGCAAAACTGTGAGGGCTTAAGGTGCACATACGTCATATCGTTCAATTTACAGCTATGATGTATGTGTTTAATGTCACTTATGGGCCTGGTCGATACTGAAGTTGGGGTAGGCACGTTACCAATATGGTCGTCTATCACTAATGGATAGTACATACTCAGTTTTGTGCTTTGCGTACAGTTGGCCCACTTATTGTAGGTTTTTGTAGTAATGCGTGCGCGATTCAGTTTAAAAATGCTTTAAAAAAATTACTTTTTTGTGACCTTGTCAGGACTGGAACGCGTTTGTAAATGTTTGAAATTTTTCTAAATCCGCTCTACTCTACGGAAAAGCGCGCAATGTACAGCAACATGGTGGCGCAAGTATCTCAAAGCGCGCGTCTGTCGTTCGCTAAA